>APFE031642676.1:0-75353 GCA_000404065.3 Pinus taeda
GAGGAGTTCGACAACCAATGTCACTAACATCAAGGTACATAGAGAGATTGGTGCTCTTGATTAAATACGAGTTCCATACCCTAATACATGACAAAATTCAATGGAAACATTGCAATCCCCCAATCCTGAAATCCTAAAAAACTGATAAGTCTGCTAGATTTTGAATGAAATCTAAATTCTACTTTCTCCATATGAAATCCATTGAGGCTGGAACCACTCTCAAACATCCTGAGTCATTTCATGGTAATGTTAAAAATTTAAGTAAAAGGATGAAAATGAAGATTAAGGATAATGTCACTTTTACTTTAAGAATTTAACATTACCATGAATAGCATATCAATACTAGGGCCTAGACTTGATCATTAAGCTACCAAAATGCTTGCCAAATGAAAATATGCGTGTCTGTAATGACCAAATGCGGCCTTTTCATATCCGCACTTTTGCTGCCTAACGAGTCTTGGAAAACAGGATACGTTGCCAAAAACATGACACAGAGTCAGATTCGACGTGTCAAAATAGGACACGACGTGTCATTGGATTTGGACATGAATTAGGGTAGAATCGCATCGGACACGCTGGATTCGAGATTCGAGGGGCCTCTAGGATGAATCCGATTATCTTGGTTACACCATGTAGCTCAAAATATTTCTCCATCTGTCGTATCCAATTTACCGGGTCCTTGCCATCAAACTTCCTCATATAGCCTTTTCTTAATTTTAGGAGCTCGATATTGAAATGACTATAACTCTATAATTTTGACTCTTCTAATTTTGAAATTGTGACTTGCAGTGGCCCTCTGTGTTCACTTTCTAATGCCACATGTCTGATCAAATTTGGATTCTCCAAGAAAGCGTTATGTACAATCTCCCAAGTTGACCTGATTATATACCTTTTCAAAAGAGCGAACTTGTATGAAGTGTTGCGTGTCCCTGTTTTCCCCTTAGGATCTGAAAAATATACATAAGAAATTACAATCCGTTCTTTTTCTGTAACTTCTTACGGAATTTCAATCTAATGCTCAAAACAAAAGTAATGATGATTTTCCCTAGGTCACCTATTTGGAATGTAATTCGGGAGTCTGCAAAAAGGCCAACTTCCTTAGATCATATCTTAGCAAATATAGTGCGAAAATCTCCGAAATTCGGATTTGAGGTTCAAAACAATTTCAGCCCAAATGGGTTTTTTTGGTAGCATCTGAAATGTTGCAGAAAAAAAGTTATATCGCAAATGCCACGATGACCTGTTTGGAGCAGCGAAACCCTAGAATTCAAAGCTCTGATACCAAATGTTATGAAACCAGTCCACAAAAAGATAGAAAAGATAGATCAACACCTTATAATTCAGCCTCTTCGAGGGGGCAACCTCCTTTACATTACACAAATGAAAAACTCTTGGATGATTCAAATGACAAGACCTACTTTCTATATATAGGAGTCTAAGGGGTAATAATATAATCAGAGCCGCCATAACAATAATAATGTAAGGGCACAATAATAGCAATGGTGGGCTTCTATGGGGCACAATAGTAACAATATGGGGACTACATGGGTACAACAATATAGTAAGGGGGTTGTACTAATAACAATAATGGTTTACACTAGTAGTATAGGGGCCTAACACTCAATGACTTAAGTTGTATCCATGGAAAATTCAAGCATTAAAATTGACTTCAAGATATAATCTTTAAAAATTTGAGTTAAGGTAAATTTTAAAATAACTAGCATAGATCTATCTTAAATACAGATCTAACATGAGCCGAGAGGGATCCAATTTCTTGATGTGCAAATCAATTTCTTCATGTGCAGTTTTTTTTATGAACCGACATTATTAAAATATTTTGTATAGTCATTTTTTTTTAAATTGTTATTTATGCTGATATGAGAAAAATTTCAACTTTGATGATGGATAGACATAATCACACATCATATTGAGTTGTAAAATAAATCTCTCAACTCAAAAATTTTTTGGATAATAGAAAATAAAATAATATGAGCACATGCCTTTCTCCTTTTTCTCATTTTTCATGGTCCATCAAAACCTTTTGCCAATAAATAGAGAGAAGTGATTTTTGGCCAACTGGAAGAGGAGTCAAAATAACTGAATTGGAATAAAGTATTTTTCTCTTTGTTAACAGTGAAACAATAAATAACTCAATGGATCATTGAATTGTAAGCTTAGTGTAGCACTTGTTTGTTCACCATGTCCATTAACCCTCAATAACTATTACCTAATGGTTGTTTCATTGGCCTACTAAATGCCATAAACCTAACTAATTATTTCTTTACAAATTCACTTGAAGAATGTTCATGGTGTAGATAATGTTATAGACATATAATTGAATGCTTCACACTCTTAGCATAGAACATTGTAAATGATTCCTATAGTGAAGTCTACTTGTAAGTGTAGACAAGTGGGACATGAGTCTTGAAAGAGCATTGCAATTGCATAATCACAACCAAAAAGTGCACTCCAATAATTTTTATACATATATTAGCACTTAAAAGTATATTTCACGAAAAAAAAGTTTTTTTGTTTACAATATTTGAACAATTATAAATAGATATAAGTTGAATGTTGGGCAATAATAGTCACATTTATGTGTTACACTTTACCTTCAATAGGTGCTTCCAGAAATCATAGTTATAATGGTTTGTGTTGATATTTTACATTCCAATATATGAGTGCATTGTTTATTTCAGTTGGTAATGGAATTTATGTGTTGGTTTGTACATTAAGAATCACTCAATATTTTGTTAGTTATCTATATTTGATCCATTAAATGTTTGTTAGTTATCTATATTTGATCCATTAAATGTTGTAGTTATTTTACTAGACAATATATGATAAAATTAAGCTTAAAATTTGAAATCTAAACTATGAGGATATATTTCTCCTTAGATTTATGGATCTATAAATTATTGTTTATTGCATCTACATGCAAATTATAATTATGCAAAAAATAGAGAACAACAAAATTAAATTCACAAACCTTGGTACCGTTAGAATCCATTGCCCTAAAATTTTCCTCTAAGTACTTTCAGGAACTAAGAAGGGGACTCCTAAGTCTAAGCTGCTAGATGAGAAAGTTCGAGGTTCAAGTTTCAAGGAAAAAAAGAATAAAGAGAAAAAATATGTTGAAGGGCATGAGGCCCAGTTGAGCAAGCGTCGATTGGTGAGGGTGCCATCATGACAGGAAGTCGCATAATGCCATGAACACCAGACTCACACACCACCACACCACGAGAGCTGGAGGATTTTGCACCGAATGTTGTGCGTTTTCAATATCCAACGACAGGCACACCCTGCCATACAATGACTTCAAGCACTCTGCACTATAGAGCTACAAACCAAATAACTAAGCGGGGTGGTGCAGAGAGGGCCATGTGGCACTTTCTCATGCCCTTCGCACCACTCCAAGTTTTTCAAACACCAACTTGCCAACTGTGAAAAAGGGAGTGATGTGGCCCTGCACATAGGATGCCCACACATCATGACATGTTGACCCAATGCTTACCGCATCACCTGATTACCATGCCCAGTCAACCTCATACTCATCTTGCCACGTGGCATGCCCCATGTCATGATGATGCCATCATGACATCATATAAAATTCCTGCCAAATCCAATCCTCACATGTCTCACAACCAAATTGGTTTAAAGGGCATTTAGCGACCCATTTTTGTCATTTGTCTAGTTCATCCTATAACTCATCTCACGTGTACCTGTAGCGATAAATTTCCAAATTCAGAAAATTTTAAGCCAAAACCTCACAAGTTATAATGAGTGAAGTGTTTCTTATTATGAATTCCACCTCTTAAGACCTCATATACCCCGAATTTACAAAATTTGGGTGAAACACAAACCCTAGCCTCACCCTACAAAGAAACACGTACTCGATAGATAAATGCTCCTATTATAGAAAACAAAGTCTCTCATTCATTAATTTAACCTCCTAAACACACATCTAAGTCCAATTAGCTTTAGAATTTGCTAAGTACGAGTTTATTTAGCTCATAAACCCTAATTCCTACTCGCATGCACCCACTGTCATTTGCATGGCTTGAAGTTTTAAAAGATTTCTCCTGCTATATTGTTACCCTCATCTTGTGACACAAAACTTCTTCATTTGTTTCTTTCAATTTTGGGAATCTCACTTTTGTCCTTTTCTCCTCCCTCAATAAACTAATCATTCCTAGAAAATTGCTCCGTCATAATGGCCTCCTCATCCACTAGGAATTCTACTAACATCCAAATGAAGGTAAAGAACAAAGAATTAGGTTGTTGTGATGATGATAACAAAACCTGAGACCCACTCATAACAACATTAGACATGAGAAAACCCATCCGTATTCTAGTTGGGTAGGTGGACTCGTTAGCGGTTTTGGAAATTGTCAAGGAGTTGCATGTTTCACATCTAAATCAATGACAAGTGCTAGAAATGACCAAAACAAAGCTCCTTCAGGTGAAGTAACACATCAAGAGAATCGAAGATGAGGTAGGTTTTCTAAGGAAAGAGCATTGTAATAGCCTTGGGTTGAAATTTGAAGTAAGAAAGGGGCATTATAGAAGGAAAAAATAAACGCAAGGTCATGGGACATGTATTCCAGCTAAATGAGGGGAAAAGCATTACAATGGGCATCACTTGTGGTTAATTATTTATTTATTGGATAGGGAAATTGGCATTGACATTGGCAAAGAGAAAAAAGGTAATGAATGGCAATTAATTCAATAAATAAAGGAAAATAAGAGAAAATGAAGATGGAGAGACAAGAATATACATGCAAGGGAAATTGAAGAAAAAATAAAAGAAAAAGAAAGGAAAAAGGGAGAGAACATCCATTCATTCACTTTGGAGAAGAGTATGAGAGAAAAACTACATTAAGGAAGGGAGAACTAGGACACAAATAAGACAAAAGAAAGTGAGGAACAATAAAGGAAGCGCAAGAGGAAAGTTGGATGACAATAAGAAAGGGTAGAAATCAAGGAAAGAAAGAACAAACAAAAGGAGGACTTGCAGATAACAGGTTGCATGTATGTTTATCTTACTATAATTTGAATGCATGGTTCATTCATTTAGTTTATTGGTCATTTTGTGTCATTGGAATGGTATTTTCGTAGATTGGCAGTGGTATACAACATTTCCTTTGTCATTTCCTGGATAGCCATGGTGTAGTGGGTTTCCAATTTTGGTTGAGATTTGGATTGCTGATAGATGTTGTATCCGGTTGAGGTGGGCTCAGGAAAATCCCAAGGGTTGAGAGTGGAGATGGTTTTCCTCGAGAAGCTCTTGACAGGTGGGTGGAGACAAGAAAATTCCTATAGGTATGGTGAACAAATTCTGAGGCATCTAAGTGATCAGGAGCTCAGTATTTAGCTCAAAATTCAAAGTTCTTATATTAGCTCGAAAAATATATGGCTGCATCCATCTCATCAAGACGATCGCAATTCAATTTGTTTCACTCAAAATGAAGCCCAGATGAAGGATAAAAGGCCTGCTATTCTTTTTCCTAAACAAGTAAGAAAAATTGCAGAATGAGACAGAATGATGACATGGAAGTCCAATCAGTAGTCCAGTCAGCAAGGGGAAATCTTCTTTAGTTTTTGCCCAATGAGACTGTGACAAGTGTCACCTTTGGATTCACCAGTTTGGCTGAGAGAAGGTGAAATTGCTTAGCTGGCTCCAAGGTGGAATTATGAGTTTATGATTAATATTATGTGGAAATTGTATTTTTTAATATATCTATCTATCTATCTATCTATCTATCTATCTATATATATATATATATATATATATATATATATATATATATATATATATATATATATTATTTAGCATTACAAATCCACATATATTATAAACTTTATAAATTTCCAAACCAAATCAAATCAAAGTCAACGAATATTTTCGGGTGGCGCAGTTAAAATTTTATAGTAATATTTTAAATGGAAAAATTTATAGAGGAGAGGAGAGAGGGGGAATGGAACCCACTACCTCCCCTTCCCACTCCAAAACCCTTGCTAATGCACCACAGGGTGCACATTTAAAATATGTGGCCACAAAGTTATATTTAAAGCTGACTTGTTTGTTGATGATAGGGAAAGGAGGGGGGCCAACCCCCTCCCCATGCAACCATAAACGCATGACGAAGGTCAACGGATGGATAAGCACTTAGCGCTAATCATGCTTAGCATTCAGTTACGCCTTAATTAACCCATTGATTATGTTGGCAGAATTTATAGCAAAGCCACCAAATCTAGAACCACCACCAAACTTGGCAGGCTTAACTGGAGTCTCTCCAGATTTAGCAGAGGTTTTCTAGGAAAAATTTAAAGAGGAATAACTTACTCAAATTTCGACCAAATTGAGATCAGAAAGAAGTTTTCTTAGTTAATTTTGACCTTCTGAACACATTGGTGGAGGTATTAGGAGCCATAGAGATTTGTAAACAATATTTTTGCCACATTGAGCTAATACAGAGGCCTAAGCCATGGAAGCTGGACCAAGGAGATGTAGCCCAACAGGGGTGAAATTATTCATCAAAACAATGCGTTAACATGTCTCTTTGATGGTTTTTTGTACTGTACATGTTTACCTTTCATTATTAGTCTCTAAAGCTATTTTTCTCATGAATGTCTTATTTAACTTAAGGAAATTTACTTGTTTGTAAGCACCAACAACTAAGGAAACCTCAACTCAAAAATAAAGAAGCAAGCACATGTTTATTAATCTGTAATTGTTATTAGCACAAAAAACATAATCATACAAAAGCAGACCAAGTTGGTATCAAAGCCCAAGGTTTAATTTCTTGATTTCTTAAGTTTGTGCAATTAGGATATTAATGGTTGCAAAATTGTGATGCTTACAAGGGTAAAGTTGCATAGAGGAGAAGGGAAGCTATTGGTTTCAAATCCTGACGTAATGTCGAGAAGAACGAGAGCCATAAGGCCATAATCTCCATCACCCAAAGTTCCAATTCCAGTTGCACTTGAAACTCCTCAAGTTTTTCCTTCAATTGAGATTGCAGAGGTACAATTAGTACAAATTTCTGAGCCTGAATCCCTAGCCATTATGTTTAGAGAAAAAGAGGCTTGAAGGTCCCTCTTCAGAAGAGGAAGAATTCAATAAAGCTTTCTACACTTTGAATGAGATGGTTAAAGTCCTTTATGAAGAGAGGAACACCAGAATGGTTGGAGAGAGTTCTAAACCTCCACACGGAGAAGGAAGCTCAGAGGACAAAAAATATGAGAAGAAGGATTCCAAAGGGAATGGTGGAAAGCCACCTCCATCTCCACCATTCTCATCATCTTCCTCATCATCTTCATCATCTCACACATCATTGTCTTCCACTACCACCATTGAAACTACCCATACTTATTCCAAAAACCCAAAAGGAAAATGGAAGGGAAAGAAGAATGCAAGTGTGAAGAAAGAAGGGAAGAAAATCACATGCAAACATTATTCCAAAGAGGGGAATGATGAAGCACCCTACTGGAAATTGCATCTAGAAATGAGACCAAATAAGTACAACAATAAAGGGAAATAGAAAACCACTGCTATCACTCAAGAAGATTTAGGTTCTGAATCAGGTGATGAAAATAAAATCACTATCATGGGAATCAAAGGAAAACAAGATATTGCAATAACAAGTTCACAAAACTATAACAGTACTACTACTCCAGATGAAAAGAGACGAATTGAGTTATTTCATGTTAGGGTCATATCTAAACACACCAAGATTGACACTCTCTTTGATAGTGGGTCACAAGCAAATCTAATCTTTGAATATTTAGTCAACATATTGAATCTTGAAACTTCACCTCACCATAAACCATACCCTTTGGGATGGATAATAAGAGACACCAGTTTACAGGTTACAAGAAAATGTTTGTTTAATTTTGCAATCACTGGAAATTTTGTTAATGAAGTAGATTTAGATGTGGTACCGCTTGATATTTCAGGTGTAGTGTTGGGTAGTTCATATTTGTATGATCGGAAAGAAATATTTTACTACCATGAAAACAAGTATCACTTGTTCAAGGATGGTGTGGAGTACATAGTGAGAGCCCACCGTAAAAAGCTGAACATTTCTTTGGTTAATATAGGGGAGTAAAAAAGACTAGTGAATTCAAGTAAAAGTTTAGTACTTCTCATGGTCAAGCCAAATGATGATATTGTTTATGAAAATTGTTGTTGCATGTAATGAAAATTTAAATTCTGATTTGGCGGGTTTAGTTCATTAGAGTGATGAAGTATTTCAGGTTGTGAAAGAATCATCCTTCAAGGAGAAAGAGACTTCACATGAAATATCTTTGTAGCAAGAGGTTTCTCTTTGTGATGTTAGCATGCAAGGGTTGACAAAATTGAAAACTGTAGAGACACCAACACAATGAAAAATTTTGTTGAACAATGGGCTCATTCAATCATCCCTTACGCCATGTTGTGCATCGATGGTTATGGTGCCAAAGAAGAATGGTAAGTATTTCAAGAAAGAGGACAAAAGGAGTAGTTTTCACCAAATAAAAGCTATAAAAAGAAGTCAGTGCAAGAATATACATAACACCAAACAACAATGGTTTGTATGGATTTTAATGTTGTATGTTCTTTGTAGCACTTCTACTACACACATGTATTTTAATTATGGCAAAAAAGAGTCCTTGCTTGAAGAAATTTTCCACCTGGGTGACATAAACATGTTTAGAAAGTTTGCTTATGCACATGTCATCTATGAAGGAAAATTGTTTGATATTTTGAAGATATCAAAGTACAAGTTGGGTTTCACTTCTTTGATGCATTTGGGGCATGATATTGGAGGAGGTAAGTTGAAGGAAAGACTCTCCAAGTTGGATGCCATTGTTGATTCGTCGGCACCCAAGATCGTCATTTTGATAAGAGGTTTGTTGGGAGCAGCCCAATGTTGAAGGAAAGTTGTTGTTGACATTTCTTCTTTTGAAGCTCCTTGGCATGCATTGTCAAGTGTGTGCAAAGTCTTCCAGTGGGGAGGAAAATAGCAAGAGGCATGTGTTGCTTCAAACCAAAAGATTAGTTCAAATATTTTTTATGCTCTTTCAAACTTGAAAAGTTCATTTGAGTTTCAGGTATGCAAGTGACTTCACCATATTATTTCATTCAAAATATTTGCATGGTGTAAGGATTACGTTGCAGTGGTCCGTGCATTTTCATTGGATGGATACTTGTCAAAAATTTCAATTGGTTCGAAGGTACAAAAGAGGTATAAGCAACAAGTTCATTGTTATGCCTTTTAGGACTATTGGTTATGTAGTTGTTGTATTCAAGCGTCATTATGTTTTACATGAAATTTATGCTTAGAACATTTCATACTTTCAAGATGTACAATCAGGCTTGAGTCAAGAAAACCAAGTAGTGAAATTTATCATCCATTTGCATTATATTTTGTTATGACATCTTGGTAAGAGGGATGTTTCTTTTGATGGTGACATGGAAAAAACCATGAGTTTATATGAATGATTGAAAATGGTGCAACAAACAATGCAAAATCAGCTTGAAAAGGGAAACAAACAAGTACAGGTATAGTACAGGGTCCTCAAGCCAAGTGAATGTTGATTTCCTTAGAGAGGAGCTCAAGGAAACAAATTCGTAAAAAGCCAATTGGATCAAGCTTGGAAAGGTGAGGGGGTTTTACTCTCATCTACTTCTCAGATAATAGTATCTTTTGGGGTCCAAAAGGCTTCTAGTGGGGAGGAATGATCAGGTGCTCAGTATTTAGCTCAAAATTTAAAGTTCTCAGATTGGCTCGAAAATTGTATGGCTGCGTCTGTCTCGTTAAGATGATCGCAACGCAATTTGTTTCACTAAAAACAGAGTATTGATGAAGGAGAAAAGGCCTGCTGTTTGTTTTCCTAAACAACTAAAACAAATTGCAGAATGGGACAAAATGATGACATGGTAGTCCAGTCATCAGTATAGTCAGTAAGGGGAATCTTCTTCAATTTTTGTCCAATGGGGCTATGACACGTGTCACCTCCAGATTCGTCAATTGGGCTCAAAGAAGGTGAAATTGCCTAATTGGCTCCAAGGTGGAATTATGAGTTTACGATTAATATTATGTGGAAATTGAATATATATTTCCCAGTGGTTCACGGGTACCCTTGGTCATTGGGTAGCCGCTACGTCCACAGTAATTCTGGGCAGATTAACCCCGAAGGGGGATCACATCCCCTTGGCCTATGTACTGACCTGACCCCAAGGGATTTCGGGTAGAATCGACCTTGTGACCTCCCGTATGGCGAGGCACTGCTTTGACCAATTGAGCTAACCCTTGGGGCTCTATATATATTATATATTATATATATATTAAATATTAAATATTTAATATTTAATATTACAAATCCACATATATTAAAAACTTTACAAATTTCCAAACCAAATCAAATCAAACTCAACGAATATATTTTTGGGTGGCGCAGTTAAAGTTTTTGTGGTAATATTTAAATGGAAAAATTATAGAGGAAAAGGGAGGGGAATGGAACCCATGACCTCCCCCACCCCACTCCAAAAGCCTTGTCAATGCACCACAGGTGAATGACACATTTGAAATATGTGGCCGCAAACTTATATTTAAAGCCAACTTGTTTGCTGACGACGGGGAAAGGAGGGGGGTCAGCTCCCTCCCCATGCAACCAAAAATGCGTGGCAAAGGGAAGTGGATGGATAAGTGCTTGGCACTAATCATGCTTAGAATTCACTTAAGCCTTAATTAACCCATTGATTAATTTGGTGAATTTATGGTGGAGCCACCAAATTCGAAACTGCCACCGAGCCTGGCGGACTTAATTGGAGTCTCTCCAGATTTAGCGGAGGGTTTCTAGGAAAAATTGAAAGAGGAATAACTTACTCAATTTTCGACCAAATTGAGATCAAAAGGAAGTGTTATTAGCTAATTTGGACTTTTAGAACACATTGTTGTAGGTATTAGGAGCCATAGAGCTTTGCAAACAACATTTCTTTTCCCAAATTGAGATAATATAGAGGCCCAAGCCAAGGAAGCTGAACCAAGGAGATGTAGCCCAAGAGGGGTGAACTCCTTCATCAAAACATTGTGTTAATGTGTCTCTTTGAGGGTTTGCTGTACTGTACATGTTTGTTGTTCATTATTAGTTTATGAAGCTATTTTTCTCATGAATGTCTTCTTTAACTTAAGGAAATTTACCTGTTTGTAAGCACCAACAATTAAGGAAACCTCAACTCAAAAAGCAAGAAGCAAGAACATGTTTATTAATCTGTAATTGTTATTAGTATAAAAAAATTAATCATACAAAAACAAATCAGTAAGCTTGTTTTGGTTTTTGTGGTTTTCAGACAGGTTTAGGTGAAATCGCTATGGTGGAAGGTAGAGGTGGTTTAACCTCTGGATTCCTTGGTTGGTTTTGTATTGGTTATGTGATCCCACATTCATGCTTGGAATATGGCACAGGGGTAATTGGAAGAAAGAAATATTTGTTTCAGCCAAATCTATGGTTAGGTGGTATGTGGAATTTGCTGACTTGGTTCACACTATTCGTATGTTATTATGTGTTATTCCTTATTGAGATCAATGAATGCATGTTCTAGTTTGATGTGTGATTTATGATTGGTTTGTCATGGTTTCATTATGGTAAAATGTTGGTTACATGCATGGTATATTTATTATTATATGATGTGCTCTTGTGATTGATATTGTTCATGATTTGACAAAATATGGAATAGTATATGATTGCATAAGCTAATAAGTGTGTGTTATAGCTAGCTTGAGAGGGAAGTAAGCCTTCATGATGATTCTCTAATGAAACTAATGAAACAGTGAACAAATATGCATTCATGACCTATAGGTGTTATGTTTACCAATTGTTTGCAGAAATTTGTATCATGTAATTGGCAAGTTTGAGGAGGAACAAAGCCAAGAACAAAGAATGAGGACTCCTATAGATGGCTGAGAGATTTTTGGAAATTTCTAGGCAGTTTTGGGTGGTTGGCCTGAAACATAGCCCTAAAAATCCAGAACAAAGTCTTTGTCTATGGGCACATGACTAGGAAATATCTATTATAGATGCATGAAGGATGTATTGTGTGTGTAGCTGGAGGCCTCTAGTTTCACAGACTAAACTTCATGCATGCAGTCTATTAGGATCTTATAATCTAGGAATCAAAGTGTGTTTGCCTCTTACTATTCATCTAGGAGGTCTGTAGGAATTGGAAAAACTACTTCAAGAGTTATATACCATCACAGAAAAATTTCAATCCTACCCCTTTGATCCATTTTTCCAGAGGAGGTGTGCAACCATACAGAGCATGGAAGGCTACTCAGACTGTTCATTGTACAATGTTGTGCAAAATACCCTGTTTTAGTAATCATTTTAAAATTATTATTCCGACTACATGGATCCGACTAAAAATAAAGTGAATGAGGTTTGTATCAAGAATAGAAAAAAGAACATAACCACTTCTATTTTTTGCACAGGTGTTAAAGATCTAGATTTTCAAATGCATCTTTAAGGCCTATTTTTTGGACTATGTATTTTCCTGTTTTAGCAATGATTTTTTAGAACGGTTTCTGAGGATCTGGGGAATAATTTGAATAAAATGAGAGAGGTTTATATTAGAAAAAATATCATATACAAACACCTATCTCAGATTGTACATAGGTGCTATAGTTTTGAAGTTACATGTGTCACTTGGTGGCCCATTTTCACAGTTTTTTTGATAATATCAGACTTGACCCAGGTTCACAATTTGGTTGTGGTACAGGTAAATTCTCAGTGCGGACATAAAAAATTCCTCTAGCCTGCGAGAGTGAATCTAGACACAAATAAACAATCTATCAAAAATCTCCTTAAGCTAGAATCAATTAAGAGGGCCTACCTCTTATAACGCTATTCCACTTGGTGATGATCTTGCTTCTTCACTCAAGCTATATTTCATTTCCTTCCATCGAATACCTAAGACAAGCAAACAAGAACAACAACAAATGTGATAGCATACAATATTGTATTCAGAATACTTAATAGGTCAAGGAAGATTACGCCATAAAGATGTAAAATGACACTTCATGTAGGAAATCAATCAGTAGTTGCATTTGTATAAATCAGAAAGAGATTACAACTAGTGCCTTGACATTGCTGGTCTCCTCCGACATATCCGGGTTCCCACACTTCTGCTAGCACTTTATGGATAGCCCCAACAATGGGATATTTAAGACCTCTTTCCCTCTAGTCTCAAACCAAACCAAAAACACACTATTTTCCCTCAAGCATACACTAGAAAGGTACAAGCTATAAATAACTTACTAATCATTCAAGCTCACTCCAAAACTAGTTTAGCTTGGGAAAAGAGAGCTTTATATAGCTTGGATGGATGGAAGATGGTTCCTCTCATCATGGGAGAAGGTATTATCTCTTGAGTTTGTTCCATCCTAATAGTGGAAAGGAGCCCAAACTGACTTTCTAGGCTCCATCTAGCCCAATCATCTACCAGAATTTCGTTACGAAGCTTCTAGAGCTGGAAGCACCGACACCATATTTCAAAAAATTGCCAAAGAGGATCGACATGACTAGAAAAGGGCTTAGTCGCTTCGTACAATGCTAGGGCTAGTTTTAATCTCTGCAAATCAGCACGAGGACTAAACTTGTCAGTAGCGTCGGTCTTGTAAACTAGGATAAAAGGAAGATTCTTTGGAAATGATGCAAAGGGGAATTATTCTTCTCATTAAGAGGGACATAATGGGAGTTTATTCACGATGGGAAAGCATGTAGGGTTCATTATAGAGGTCCTCCAGGATCATGGATGGGGAGTACACGGACAGTGACAAAATGCTATGTAACAAATGCCCCCAAAAGTGTGAAGTCCGGACTAGAGCGAGGGCTAAAATTATTTACAAGTGGATGTGGGGAATCGGAGTTTGTCATTAGAAAACCTACAAGCAAGAATAGATATATATACATCATTGAAAACTCTGTGAAATGATACATGAATCGTGGTATGGATGCAACCATCCAAAGAAAGATCATGTAAATGGATCCAAGGCATGGGCATACCATCCAATAGAAATGATCATAATGAAACCACAATATGGTCGCAACCATCCAATAATGAGAAGGATGACATATAACAACTCGTGGTATTGTTGCAGCCACCCATATGAAAGAGACATGTATATCAATATGATCATGTCACATTGCCTCATAACTTGGACTTGTGTAATATTTTCCCAGGGTCTTGTACTCCAAATGACCCAATCAAAGTACAAATCCTAACATGTGAATGAATACATTGAAGTTGAACATGCTAGAAAATCGCTTGATTACATATCAATGATGTGAATCGTTGACAAGCGTGAGAGAAACCACCAATAATGACAATGAATCTTAAGGTACCAGCAACATAGTTCACATAATGTGAATAAAGGAACTAAAGTCGAACACCCGTGAAATCACCCGACCGAAAGCTAATGATGTGAGTTGGTTGTTGAGTGTGAAGAAATTTCCATTAGGGCATGCAAGCTCTAAGGTACTGGAATGGAGTCTCTCAGCGAACTTCCTGGATGACGAGATCAAGTCAACAGGAAGAGACCATGTCAAAGGAGGGTCATGATGTATCCCACATCATCGACATGAGATAAAGGGATGAAAATTATTTCAGATGATATAAAGAATCAGGAGCAAGTGTAACTGCAGAAGGACTAACTGTTGAACATATCAATGACACAATTCCAGAGTTTGGCAACTTTTGGATCCATAGGATCAGCGGTCATGATGACGGGGTAGAGATCAAATGGAAGGTGAAATTGAATGGACCAACCCAAGAAAGTCAATGATGAAAAAGAGGATATCCTAACCCAACACGAAGCAGAAAGTGTCATGTTCAAGAGTGAGCTACTGACACGACTGATAGAATTTCTAATTTGCCCCCACTATTTCTGGTAGGTACCCCAATTATTTTTATCACAAGCTTGAAGGGGATAGCATGTGCCTGCACTATAAGTTCATCCTTCGGATGAATCCGACCTAGTAAGCTTAATGAGTCCTAGGAAGAAGAAGCTCACATTCGTCATGGTGACGAATCCAATGTCGTTTAATGTTTTAACCAGTCTGACAAAGGTGTAACTTGGTATCTATTTCATGTTTAGAGAGTTTGAAAAAGAAACAGAAAAGAAAAATCCACATGGTCCCTTTTTATACATTTGTGTCTCTCAAGACCAAAAAGGTAGAAAACGATACTTGAGAGAACCACTTGACCATTTTAGTCAAGGAGTACCTTTTTCATAAATAGTTCATCCTAGCCCGAAAAGGGGTAAACATATACTGGGTAAACGACGTTCCGCAACCTTTAACAAGTTCAAAATGACAAGAGCTCGACAATCTTTTCATGTTTAAAGAGTCAGAAAAGAGCTTGAAAGTAGAGCCCCCATTTTTATTCTATTTTACGAGTCAGAAAGGGAAAAATACTCGGCGATCTTTTCATTTGAGTTTTACGAGTCAAGAAAAGATCTGAAACAAGACTCCAGTACCATCATCGATAATCCGTCACCTGTGGCTGCACAAAAAGGTAAATGAATTATCCAGTTTTTGAGGAAAGATAGGTAAAAATTGCTTAAAAAACATAATATTTCATGAAAAATGAATAAAAGGAGGAAAAAGTAATTTATTTTTTACCATTTACCATTTTACCTTTGTGTGAAAAGCTTTTTACCCACTTGTGCCCTAATTTTTCAGGAGCAGATTGCGAGAGATCCGGGAGGCCATTTGCTAAGCTGTTAGTTGCAAGTAAGAGCCAAGACCTTAAACTCCATTTTCATACTTATTTCACATCTTTTTAACCATTTTTTGGATAACATGAGGAGGTTTTGTCAAAAAGTTTTCGCCCTTGGTCGATGCGATTTCCTGGCATGGAATCGTGCTGATCGGGGGCTATGAAGACTATCAAGCGCTCCATCGGCGCTACTGTTTTTAAAACAGTCATGCAAGTGCCTTGAACAATATTTTTTTCATGTTTTTGCTCAATTTATCTGTTTGAATCCAAATTTCTTTGGCCAATGATCTTTATTAACTTGATTATATGGTTTTAGTAAGGAAAAAATCATAAAAAATGGTGGATTGGAAGGAACGCGAGCATGAGGATATTGACACTCAAGAAATGGCTGACCCAAATTGCTTGGATGCTTTGAGGAACTGTGGGCTCCTCAAATTATTCTTTACACTATGTCTATGGGCTCAACCTGAATTGTTACGATATCTAATCAGTCTCTGGGACATGAATCAGGAAATTTTCATGATTGGTGACCAAGAGATGGAGTTAGAAACTTCAGACATTTATTTCATCACATGACTGTCCCAGAGAGGGGAACGAGTCAATATATATGGGTCAAGGCCGATTGGGGCGAGTGTGACCATGCTACTTTTAGAACATTTCCCAGAAGCACTCAAATCAAAAAGTGGCAAGATCGAGATTATGACTGTTCAGGATCTTGTGCTGAGGGTCTTATTGCTGACCATCAATAGAGTGGTTGGATCCCAAGCATAGCATGAGAGAAACAAGTTGAAGTTTCAATATACTATTGACTACACGATGCCCACTATCTTTAACTAGGCGGAAGATATGAAGGTCAACATGAAATGCCAGCTATCAAATGCTAAGGCGGGAAACTTGATGCAATTTTGCTATGGGTCTGTTCTGGTGACCTTCTTCCTGGAGTGGGTTCTGCTATTCCACTACCAACTGGCTGAGGTGGAACCGCCATTGCCATGAGACCCATGGATGGTCCATTGGAGTGCACTTATGCCTAGGATTACTGAGGGCCAACAGATGTCCTATAAGCTCTCCTTTTCTCGTGGCCATGATGACAACTGATCGTAGTGGAGGATTGGCCTTACAGCGGTACCGAATTCTGGGTAATTTGGATATGCCACTCCAAGAGGGGGAGGATTATGATGATGGAGGTAAAGACAAACAAATTTAATTTTTGATGTTTTTGTATTGTTTTTGAGATATATGTGTTCATGACATTTTGATTTTATGAATGCAGATGTTGGACCAGAATTCCCTATCGGGATGTCCCTGATTGCCAGGTGTGTTGCTTGGTAGTTCGAGGTTGCTCCTTATCAGTAGGTAAGTGACAATGAGGAGGAGATGATGCAGAATCTCAAGGGATTGACCCATGGGATCCCAGAGTATGCCCAGATGGGTGACGTCCCACGCCAGTATAAGAGGCATATGGTAGGGGTATCCACTCGGATCTGCTGACTGCTAACTCGCGTAGTCTGAGTAGTTACATGCTACCATGAGCATCATGTTGTTTAGTGCATAGTTCTAACATTCCACATTTTTTAGGCCTGTGAGTCACGAATGTATAAGGCCTACAAGCCACCGATGTATTTTGAACGCACATATTATTTTTTGGGGCTTTGATGTATGACAAATATTACCGACATATACATATATGCTATAATTCCTTGCTTACTATGGTACAAATGTTTTGTATTTTGAGTTTTTACATGTTTCACCAATGTCTATCCAACACATAATTAGCTAATGCATCTATTAATGCATTCATGTGTGTAGGAATATGGTGATATGTAATGTAATCAAAATTTCTTTCCAGTAGACGAATACGTAGATAAATTCTCAATATTTGAGGGTTTCTATTAGAATATTCCCCATTGAATTGAAGGACGACAAGCTGTAAATCAAGGTTGACAACCAATTCTTGGATGCCAAGAGCGATAACTTCTGACAACAATTCAATAACTGCAATATACTAAGCGATGTTATTAGTTGTTTGACCTAGACATATACCTTGAAGATCAATCAACTCACCATGGGGGTCATAAATGGCCCATGGCACGGATGATAGATTCCGGGTACTACAACAAGCACCACCAGTGAAACTGATGTGAGGAGACATCGACATCTACAAAGAAGGAAAAAACATAATAAGCGGGAAAGCTGCTTGCAAAACAACACACCAAACCACACTATACAAAAATGAATAACACACTATTGTACAAAAGTAGCCATGCAAGATGACCTAAGCATAGTACTTTTTGAGAGAGTCCATGGTCAGACTTGGGTAATCAATCAACACAGCTGGAAACCAGAGTTTTTCTATTGACATGACAAGTAAGCATCGACTCAGCCAAATAATAGAGTAGAAATGATATAAGGCGGTGCCTCCATGCCCCCCTGGGCAATGGAGGGTTATGAGTCAGAAGATGAAAACCTCATTGCAAGAGTGGGAAATTAGTGAAAACTCAGGGAGGGAGAAAAAACCAGAATTTATGATGAGATAAAGGTGCCCCTAGTTGAAAGATCTTGACTACGTTAGGGGAAACTGTGATGTCAATAGGCAGGGGAGCAGAGAACTTCTCAAGAAACATAGACATGACCGTTAGGCTAGAACCAAGTTGTGGGGATTGAGAATATGCATCGAGATATGTTACAGAAACAAGATGATCAGAGGATACCGAAGGAGAAGGTGTTACACAGTAATTTGTCACCGACCCCGCATTCCCTAATCCCGGACACTGCCAGTTCGTGTCATTGACATATTCCTTTTGTCATGCTGCAAATTATGTGTCAATGTCTTCCTTGTAATCTCAGGAATAATACCTTAGCTCATTACTCCTGGAGTAGACCCTTTTTTACCTATGTTTTTGGGTCGTCGTGGGTCAATAGTTGTTCTACCCACGAAGATGGCCAAGATTGAACTAGCCCCGGCGAATTCATTACTCTGTATCTATGTTGCACTTTTGAAAAACTACTTTTTGCAAGCTTTTTAAACAAATCATCAAAGCTTCGAAGTGTAACAACTTCATGGGTGGTCCTAGGGTTGGTTGTTGGATCAGATGAGCTCGCCTCTTTCCTTTGGGATGGTTGTTCCACCTTTTGTGCAACCTCTCAAAGGGATAAGCTCTTTCTCCCATCTCTTATGGAAGCTCCTCCTCCTTTAAATATTTCCTCCATGGCTGAGATCAGCTAGCTTCAGAGTTCAAGAATTCAACAGTAGAAGTAGAGAGTTTTTCTAGAGTGTGGAAGTAGCCTCTCATATAACTTAGCTTGGGATGGTTTTGAGTGGAGTTGGCTTGATTGCAAGAGTGTTCTAGCATTAGCATTTTTGGTAGGAGAGAGAGTTATGCATATTTTGGAAGAGAGTTCATGAGTGAATGCTTGCGAAGACATGTTGATAGGACCCTTCAAGGAGAATTGCGATGTCAAGGCTTGGTTGTAAGTTTTACTTCAGTTTACATTAATACAAATCAATGGATTATTTCCTATATCTTATGTTGAATTGCATATTGATAGCTTGAAGCCCCTTGACTCTTTAAGTAGATCATGTTTGCCATTCTCTATTATGTTCGTGGTTGTGCTCTGTATGTTATTTTCATCTACAAGTGATTAGAAGAACAAGAGCTGGAGCAACACAATAGGGACTTCATCGAATGACGATTTGAAGGTAGGCCTTCACAACATCAACTTTCGAAGGAAATTTGCTTTGGTACTATCTTTGCTATGACTAGACCCACTCTACGGCTATAGAAGTTACCTCTGTTTGAAGAGGGAACTTGCCTGTGTCATAGAAGGCGAAACAATTTCCATGTAATCAATTTCGGTGGGACTTAACGACATAAATTACCCCATGAATCAACAAGATCCGATGAAGGAATGACCCAAGGATCAGACTTGATCAAAATCATGTTGACAGAGGAAACATGAGGAGGTGGGAGTGGAAAGATGCCCATCAAGGAAAGATATTTAAAGAGTCATGTCCCCACACTCTCATAAGGAGCACCGATGTGCTTGACATACAGAACATTGCAATCAGAGGAGGAAGAGGCAAAGAAGGACAGTTGGTCAATTGTGACTATCTTCCCTTTATGAGGAAAACGAATCACACGGAAAAGGGAGTAGGCTACAACATGCATGGCATGGGTCCAGCTCCATCCGATTAGAAGATTGTAGTTAATATTAGCGTCAACGATCTCTACTTCGATGTGTACTATCTTGCCCTCCAAATTAATGAAAATGTTGGGAAGGACATTGAATGGTTGTGAATTGCGCCTGTCAAAAACTTCTAGAGTGTTAGGGGACTGGTTCAAAGTAGGAGAACCAATTTGCTTCCAACAAGTGACAGACATGATGTAGGTAGAAGCACCTTCATCAATGATGGCCCTATGAATGGTTTTCTCATTTATGATCACCTAAATGAGACAGGCAATTTGATGAGGTAAATGTGGAATGTGGTTTTCTAGGTCAAAATAGATGATATTAGAGTTAGCCGGATAAATACCCCCAATAGCCGAGAGTAACGATTTCCACTGAGAAGGACAACTTGAAAGGACCTCGAGAGCAGACATAGCTGATGGCGCTTGAGCCAAATATTCAACAATGTTATAATGTTGAGCGGCTCGAGCATTAATATTGTATAAGGAATTTTGAAGCACACTTCGAGAAGGTGGTCGAATGGTGGAATCGAGATTAGGTTTCTCTATATGGAGAGGACCAGAAATGGACGGGGCAGAAGAAGAAGGTGTACCTTCTTTCTCTTTCCCTACTATTGGGGTAGGAGTTTGATAATATTTTGACTTGGTATCCACGTTGATTGGGGTACTCATCATGAACACTTGTGAACCTAAGGAAGCGAATGATTAAGACTAGTTGACCATTTGAGTTTGCTGGGATGGAAAGGGCTTTTAGGACAACGGGGGTCCCTTTGAGAAAATGACTAACTTCAGACCGTTTGGGACAATCCTTATTATAGTGATCCTCCTCATAGATGAGACATGGATACTTGGGCTTCAGTTGGGAAGCATCACCAACAGATGAATTAAGAGGACCCTGTTTCGGGGCATCGACTTTACCCTTGCCTTTGCCTTTCTTCTTACCTTTAGAGGATTTATTTGCTGCGGTAGACTAGACAATGTGAACCTCCGATATTTTACCAAGGGTGGATGAATTGTGAGAGGAATCATTGGGAGTAGTGTTGGAGACCAACTTCTATTTGGAAGAAGATTTTGTGGGGGTCTGAGTCACTAAGCCAATCACTCCATGAAGAGGAGGTGTAGTCAGAGACTTAGATGTTGTTAGATTAGATGATGGTCTAGGCGCATCGGTAAACACATCATATAATGTGTTAGATTGTGAATAGACAAGGTCTAGATATTGGGCACACACTATGGCTTGTTCCTTAGTGACACATCCACCCATAGTGAAGTCCTCAACAATTTTGTTTATGAATGATTTGGTGAACCACTCGGTCACCAACTGATCAACAATTTCAAACTTAAATCACATGGCACCTACGTCTTCATTTATGGATGTGATTGGAGACGTAGGTCGTAGTGTCTTGGTTGAGTGATGTTAGCAGATGGGTGCCAGTTTCATAGTGAATTGGCAACTGGAAATGTGTGAGAAAGGCCATGGAAAAAGTGTTAAAGTCATGATAGGTATTTTCAGGAAACTCAATATACCACTTGGTGACAGCGCTTGTGAGAGTTCATTGAAAAGTCGAAGACGAATGGAATAATCAATGTACGAATTCAAGGAGAACCAGAAATGATATTTCATCACGTGGGCTTGAGGATCCTTTTTTGCTTTCCGTTCAAACTTTGGACAATCGCTCAGAATCTTGGACAAAAATGGAGGCTAGTATGGTGAATGAAGAATCGGGTCATTCGTGAGTCGCCAATTTGTAGTATAGGTAAATTCTCAGTGCGGACATAAAAAATTCCTCTAGCCCTAGAGTGCAGGCCTAGCTAGAAAAAAAAATCTATGGAAAATATCCTTAAGCTAGAATCAATTCAGAGGGCCTACCTCTTAGAATGGTATTCCACTTGGTGATGATCCTTCTTCCTCACTCCAACTATCTTTCGTTTCTTTCCTTCGGATACCTGAAACAAGAAAAAAAAATGTGATAGCATACAATATTGTATTCATCCTACTTAATAGGTCAAGGAACATTAAGCCATAAAGATGTAAAATGACACTTCATGTAGGAAATCAATGAATAGTTGCATTTATATAAATCAGAAAGATATTACAACTGGTGCCTTGACATTGCTGGTCTCCTTCGACATATCCGGGTTCCCACACTTCTACTAGCACTTCATGGATAGCCCCAACAATGGAGGTTTTAAGGCCTCTTTCCCTCCAGTCTCAAACCAAACCAAAAACAAACTATTATCCCTCAAACATACACTAGAAAGCTACAAGCTATAGATGACTTGCTAATCATTCAAACTCACTCCAAAACTAGTTTAGCTTGGGAAAAGAGAGGTTTATATAGCTTGGATTAATGGGATATGGTTCCTTTCATCATAGGAGAAGGTCTTATCTCTTGAGTTTGTTCAATCCTAATAGGGGAAAGGAGCCTAAACTGACTTCCTCGGCTCCATCTAGCCCAACCATCTAGTGGAATTCCGTTATGAAGCTTCTAGAGTTGGAAGCTTCGACTCCATATTTAAAAAACTTGCCAAAAGAGGATTGTGGCGACTGGAAAAGGGCTTAGTCACTCCATACAACGTTAGGGCTAGTTTTAATCTCTGCAAATCGGCGTGAGCAGAAAACTGTTCAGTAGCGCCGGTCTTGTAAACTGGGATAAAAGGAAGATTCTTGGGAAATGATGCAAAGGGGAATTATTGTGTTCATGAAGAGGGACATGCTAGAAGTTCATTCATGATGGGAAAGCATGTAGGGTTCACTATAGAGGTCTTCCAGGATCGTGGATGGGGAGTACAGGGACAATGACAAAATTCTATGTAACAGATGCCCCTTAAAGTGTGAAGGCTGAACTAAAGTGAGGGGTGAAATGCTTTACAAGTGGATGTAGGGAACTAGAGTCCATCATCAAAAAACCTGCAAGCAAGCATAGATACATATGCATCACTAAGAAATCTAAGAAATGATACATGAATCGTGGTATGGACGCAACCATCCAAAGAAATTTCATGTAAATGGATCTAAGGCATGGGCACAACCATCCAATAGAAAGGATCATAATGAAACCATGGTATGGTCGCAACCATCCAATAATGAGAAGGATCACATATAACAAATCATGGTATGGTTGCAGTGACCCATCTGAAAGTGACATTTATATCAGTATGATCATGTCACATTGCCTTGCAAGCTGGACTAGTGTAATCTTAGCCCAGGGTCTTGCACTTGAAACGACCCGATTGAAGTATAAATCCTAACATGTGAATGAATGTGTTGAAGTCAAACATGCTAGAAAATCTCTTGATTACCGATCAACAAGTGCGAGAGAAAACACCAATAATGACAATGGCTCTCAAGGTACCAGCAGCACAGTTCACAGAATGTGAATAAAGGAACTGAAGTTGAACACCCGTGAAATCACCCGATAAAAAGCTAATGATGTGACCTGGTCTTCGAGAATGAAGAACTTTCCATTAGGTCATGCAAGCTCTAAGGTACTGGAAGGGAGTCCCTTAGCTAGCTTCTTGGATAATGAGTTTAAGTTGATAGGAGGCAACCGTGTCGAAGGAGGGCCATGATGTATCCCACATCATTGACACGAGAGAATTATGAGTAAGTGTAACTTTAGAAGGACTAACTCTTGAACGTATCAGTGACACATTTCAAGAGTTTGGCAGCTTTTGGATCCATAGGATTGGTGGTCATGATGATGGGGTAGAGATCAAATGGAAGGAAAAAATAAATGATCTAACTGAGGAAGGTCAATGATGAAAAGGAGGGTATCCCAACCTAGCACAAAGCAGAAAGTGTCATGTTCAAGAGTGAGCTACCGACACGACTAATAGAATTTCCAACTTTCCCCCACCATTTCTGGAAAGTACCCCAATTATTTTTTATCACAATCTTGAAGGTGATAGCATGTGCTTGCACTGTAAGTTCATTCTTTAGACAAATCCGAATTAGTAAGTTTAATGAGTCCTAGGAAGGAGAAGCTCACATTCCTCATGGTGATGAATCCAATGTCGTTTAATGTTTTAATGAGTCCGACAAAGGTGTAACTCAATATCTTTTTCATGTTTAGAGAGTTTGAAAAAGATATAGAAAAGAAAACTCCACATGGTCCCTTTTCATACATTTGTGTCTCTCGAGTCGGAAAAGGTAGAAAATGATACTTGAGAGAACCTCTTGACCATTTTAGTCAAGGAGTACCCTTTTTATAAATAGTTCATCCCAACCAGATAAAGGGGTAAATGTATACTGGGTGAACGATGTTTTGTAGCCTTTAACGAGTTCAAAATGACAAGAGCTCGGTAATATTTTTGTGTTTAAAGAGTCAGAAAAGAGCTTGAAAGTGGGCCCCCCATTTTTATTCTCTTTTACGAGTCAAAAAGTGAAAAATACTCGGTGATACTTTCATTTGAGTTGTACGAGTCAAGAAAAGAGTTGAAACGTGACTTTAGTACCATCATCGATAATTTGTCACATGTCACTGCATAAAAAGGTAAATGCATTATCCAGTTTCTGAGGAAAAATAGGTCAAAGATGCTTAAAAACACTAATATTTCATGAAAAAATGAATAAAAGGAGGAAAAAGTAATTTATTTTTTACCATTTACCATTTTACCTTTGTGTGAAGATATTTTTACCCACTTGTGCCCTAATTCTTCTAGATCAGATTCTAAAAGATCCAAGAGGCCATTCGCTGAGCCGGCAGTTGCAAGTTAGAGACAATACCTTAAGCTCCATTTTCATACTTATTTCACATGTTTTAACCATTTTTTGGATTTCATCAGGAAGTTTTGTAAAGAAAAAATCGCCCTCGGTTGACGCAATTTCCGGGCATGGAATCACACTGATCGGGGGCTATGAAGACTGTCAAGCGTGCTGTCGGTGCTACTGTTTTTAAAACAGTCGCGCTGATGTCGTGAACAATTTTTTTCATGTTTTTGCTCAATTTGTCCATTTGAATCCAAATTTCTCTAGCCAAAGATGTTTATTGACATATTATATGTTTTTTGTAGGGAAACAATAGTGAAAAATGGTGGATTGGAAGGAACGCGAGCATGATGATATTGACACTCAAGCAATTGCTAACCCAAATTGCTTGGATGCTTTGAGGAACTATGGGCTCGTCAAATTCTTCCTTACACCAGGTCTATGGCCTCAACCTGAATTGTTATGGTATCTGATCAGTCTCTGGGATGTGAATCAGGAAATTTTCATGATTGCTGACCAAGAGATGGAGTTAGAAACTTCAGACATTTATTTCATCACATGGCTATCCTGGAGAGGGGAACTCATCAATATATATGGGTCAAGGCCGATTGGGGCAAGTGTGACCATGCTACTTATAGAAAATTTCCCAAAAGAACTCAAATAAAAAAGTGGCAAGATCGAGATTATGACCGTTCAAGATCTTGTGCTGAGAGTGTTACTGCTAACCATCAACAGAGTGGGTGGGGCCCAAGCGTAACATGACACCAATAAGTAAAAGTTTCAGTATGCTAATGACTACATGACACCCACTATATTTAACTGGGCGGAAGCTATGAAGGTCAACATGAAACATCAACTATCAAAAGTTAAGGCGGGAAACCTGAAGTAGTTTTGTTATGGGTCTGTTCTAGTGACCTTCTTCCTGGAGTGGGTTCCATTGTTCAACTTCCAGCTAGCTGAGGTGGAACCGCCATTGCCACGAGACCCACGGATGGTTTGTTGGAGTGAGGTGATGCCAAGGATTACTAGGGGCCAACACATTTCCTATAAGCCTACCTTTTCTCATGGCTATGATGACAATTGATTGTAGTGGAGGATTGGCCTTATAGCGGTACGGACTTCCGTGGTGATCCGGATATGCTGCTCTCTAAAGGGGAGGATGATGATGATGGAGGTAAAAAACAAAAAAAATTAATTTTTTATGTTATTTATTATTTTTGAGATATATGTGTTCATGAAATTTTGATTTTATGAATGCAAATGTTGGACTAGAATGCTCTACGGGGATGTCCCCGATTTCCAGGCGCATTGCTCGACAGTTCGAGGTATCTCGTTATCAGGAGGGAAGTGACAATGAGGAGGAGATCACATGGAATCTCAAGGGATTAACCCATGGGATCCCAGAGATAGCCAGATGGGCGATGTCCCACGCCAGTATCAGAGGAATATGGTGGGGGTATCTAATCGGTTCACCAACTACTGACTCACGTAGTCCAAGCGATTACATGCTCATATGAGCATCATGCTGTTAAGTACATAGGTCTAGCATTCCACATTTTTGAGGTCTGCAAGCCACAAATGTATAAGGCCTACGAGCTACCGATGTATTTTGAATACATATATTATTTTTTTGGGTTTTGATGTATGAGAAACATTACAGGCATATACATATATGCTATACTTCGTTGCTTACTATGTTACAAATGTTTTGTATTTTGAGCTTTTACATGTTTCACAAATGTCTATCCAATACATAATTAGCTAATGCAACTGTTAATTCATTCATGTGTCTAGGAATATGATGATATGTAATGTAATCAAAATTTTTTTCCAGTAGATGAATACGTAGATGCATTCTCAATATCTGAGGGTTTGTGACAGAATATTGCCCGTTAAGTTGAAGGATGACAAGCTGTGAATCAAGGTTGACAACCAATTCTCGGATGCCAAGAGCAACAACTTCTAATGGCAATTCGATAACTGTGCTATACTCAACGATGTTATTAGTTGTTCAACCTAGAGATATACCTTGAAGATCAATCAAATCACCACGAGGGTCATAAATGGCCCATGCCATGGATGATAGATTTTAGGTACTATGGCAAGCACCATCAGTGAAATTGATGTGAGGAGACACTGACATATGTAAAGTAGGCATAAACATAACAATCAAGAAATCTGCTTGCAAAACAACACACCAAACCACACTGTACAAAAATGAATCACACACTATTGTACAAAAGTAACCATGCAAGATGACCTAAGCATAGTACTCTTTGAGATAAAGCCCATTTCGGGGCTTGTCTAAGGGATTTCCCTCATATTCAATAATCTCATATGCCCCTTTCTGTAACACAAATTTAACAATGTAGGGCCCATGCCACATGGGTTTGAACTTGCCTACCCCTAGCTTATCATTAGCTTGCTCATACAGAAGAACCAAATCACCCTAAGGAAAAACTTGAGGAGAGACAAATTGGTCAAAATGGGACTTGACCTGCCTTTTTTGTGCTTCGATGAACAAAGCAGTGAGACAGTGAGTCTCGTCCCATCATTATAAATACAAGAGACACTCTTCCTGAAGTGAGGTCTTAGGGAGAAGTTCAATGACTAGCTTGAGGGATGGAATTTCACACTCAATCGATAAAGTTGGTTCCAGACCATAGACTAGCTAAAATGTTGTGAATCCAGTTTTGTCCTTGGTCGAGGCTCGTTAAGCCCACAGAGATGAAAAGAGCATGAGATGCCAATTTGACTTGTGCATCCCAATGGTGCACTGAAACATCGTAACCAAAACTTTGTTCACATCTTCAACTTGGCCATTGGCTTGAGGGTAGTACGGGGTTGAGCCGTGATGGCGCATGCCCAACATAGAAGTCAGCTCAACCATCATGTAATCTAAAAAATGGGAGCCATGGTTGGTGAAAATGGCCTAGGACTCTAAACCTAGAAATAATATGATTGAATAGAAATTGAGCCGTTGTTTTACCGTCCGCATAGTATGTAGGCATCGCTTCGACCCATTTGGTGAAATATTCTACAACAACGATAATATACCCATACCCCCTGAACGAACAAGGGTTAAGGGTCATATAGTTGATGCCTCATTTAACAAAAGGACCAATGGTAATAACGGGGTGTAGGTGAGCAGGTGGGGTGTGCATCTTACACTGATAAATTTGGCACTCATGGCACTTACGAATGGCAATGATGTAATCCTTGAAGATAGGGGGGCCAAAAATAACCAGTGTGAAGGATTTTTTGAGCAGTAGTATATGTAGACAGGTGTCCACCACATGCACCAGAATGGCAATCATTCAAGACTCTCTCAGCCTCCTTGAGATTGAGATAGTGACGAAGAATTGAATTGACATCGATGCGGTATAAATTATCTCCAATGATACGGTAAGGTTGAGATTGATACCGAATGTGAAGGCAATCATCCTTGGTCAACACAGACCAGAAGGTGGATTTTCAGAGATATATAATGATATCACCATACCAGGGGTTGAGAGTGCTAATTAAGAAAAGAGTCTCATCCAGAAGCTGCTTGTCGGTAACAATAGGGAGAGAAGCGGACAGGAAGGGAGCAAATCAACTCAGTGAAGACCAGTGATTTCTTAGATTTGGCAGTAGTGAACACCAAATTGAATTCTTGGAGGATAACAGTCCACTTCGAATACTTGGACCCCAGCAAATGACGAGTCAGGATGTAGGTCATGGGGTTTCATTTTGAAATCACAGTGGTAGTGTGGAGTAGAATGTAATGCCGAAAGTGCTGAACAACCTGTACAACAACCAAAGCCAGCTTCTCGACATAAGCATAATGCATTTCAGTGTTGAGGAGGTTGCGACTGAGGTAGTAAATAACATGTTTGTTTCCTTCGTCATTGTCCTATACCAGTGGAGTCACCAATTTGTGGTATCGTTAAATTCTTAGTGCGGACACAAACAATTCCTCTAGTGCGAGAGAGCGGGTCTAGCCACAAACAAACAATCTATGGTAAATATCCTTAAGCTAGAACCAATTAAGAGGGCCTACCTGTTAGAATGCTATTCCGCTTGGTGATGATCCTACTTCCTCACTCCAGCTATCTTCCATTTCTTTCTTTCGAATACTTGAAACAAGAAAACAACAACGACAACAACGAAAACAACGAAAACAAATGTGATAGCATACAATATTATATTCAACCTACTTAATAGGTCAAGGAACATTAAGCCATAAAGATGTAAAATAAAACTTCATCTAGGAAATCAATCAATAGTTGCATTTATATAAATTAGAAATAGATTACAACTGGTGCCTTGATGTTGTTGGTCTCCTTTGATGTATCCGGGTTCCCATACTTCTACTAGCACTTCATGGATAACCCCAACAATGGAAGTTTTAGCCTCCTTCCCTCTACTCAAACCAAACCAAAAACACACTATTCTCCCTTAAACATACACTAGAAAGCTACAAGCTATAGATGACTTGCTAATAATTCAAACTTTGGACAATCGCTCAAAATATTGGATGGAACTGGAGGCTAGTATGGCGAATGAAGAATCAGGTCATTCGTGAGTCTAGAAACATCTTGCAGTTCTAGTGTAGCCAAGAATGGAAATTGGGAATTGAAAGGCATTTGAGGTCAATAAGGGGGCCCAATTGGTGGGGACCATCCATGCTGGTAAGGATTTTGTCCATAAGGTGTTTGATTTTCCCCCCACTGTAGGTGAACTTGCATGTAGGGAGGATTCTGACCTTGAAAGCCTTGAAATTTTCCGGCCAAAGGCTATTGATAGGCAACATACGGGTTAAAAGGCTGTTGAGCCTGCTGGCCTTAGACATATGGATTTTTCATTTGATGTCTCTGAGCATAAGTGCTTTGGAGCTATTGCCCCGAAACGAAAGGGTCTTGGACCTACTGCCCCTTGACATAAGGATTCTACACTTGATGCCCTTGGACATAAGGGTTTTGCAGCTGTTGTTGTAGGACTTAACCCTGACCTTTCCATTGTAAAGGTTGACCCTTTTGATATGAGTATAAGGGTTGCTACTACCCAGGTTGACCTTGTTGCTACAAGGGCTGATCCTTTAGCTGTAAAGTCTGTCCCTACGACTGCAGAGGTTGACCTTACGATGGCATAGGCTTGGAGGATTGCAGTGCATACTACACTTGCGGCTTCATGGTTTGTGGCAACGGTTACGAGGGTTGCCCTCGCGATTGTTTCAATTTTCCTTGCTACGACATCATCTACCCTTGCTGCTGCATGGATGGCCCTTGCTGCAACGAAGATTGCCTTTGCTGCTGTAGAAGCTATCCTTGCTGCTACAAGGGTGTTGTATGGAATTTGCATCTATGAATAAACACATTTTCCCTAGGTGGGTAGCTACACCTAGAACAATAGAAAGAAATTAGTTTAACCTTTTCCTATAGTAGATAGATGAGATGAAGGAACTTACGTGTAGTATTTCGCTTCCCTAATCCCCTTTGAATTGCTCCTGTCGCTCCCACTTGAACTAAATATGCTCAATTGGTACTTGTGTCAATAGAAACAAAAACAACAATGATCAAAGCATACATGATCTATCTACTATAAACCAATGGAATCAAAGACATTGAAACACATAATCATCATAGGTATGAACAAGAATATGAGAAAATGAATAAACAATTTATTAATGTAGAAGGGAGAGTTTCACCCAATATAGTTTCATCCTGTGCCACTCATCCAGCTTCAGTCCAACCCTCACTACATCAAAATCACACCAATCCAACATCATAACATTACTTGATATGAACTCAAATGTAAAACCAATAGTATTTCCTTACAAACTTTAGATTCTAGCCCCCTAATCACTATGATGAGTGCTCAATTTATAGGAAATGGAGGTAGTTTTGTCATAAATGAGGGTATTGAATGGCCTTCCAAACTTGGAGCTAGTTTCCATGGAGCAAGGGATGAGAGGATAGGAGGTTAATTGATCCTTAGCCTATCCAAATTCAAGCTCATAGGATGAGATAAGAGATGGGATCCTTCTAGAATGATCTAGAATAAGGGAATATTCCCAGAACCTTATGCAAATTTCACTCAATCTCGTCCAATGCAGGTCAAAGAGGACTTAAGTGCATAATAGTGCAGGCATAAATGGGCTTGCCTACTCTACAGCTTAGTTACCCCTAACTAAGGTTGCGCTGGTGTCCCAAGGAGGCATTTTAGCAAGTTCTCAAGGTAGGAAACTTTCATGGATGGAATCATTCAATGAGATGACTTGTCTAGGGCATGTAACAACTAAATTAGGGTTTGATGAGCCCTAATTGTACTGATTTGAATGTCAGGAGTGATGTGCCCAAATAGACCTTTAATAGTTTCCCTCTAAAGCATGAAGTCGAAATGATAATGTCGAGTGATATGCTTTATAATGTGATGGGGAGGATCTGAAGTGGACCATGACTTACATCTATTACAATACATAACATCATGATATTTTTAACTTTTAATGAATTGTTGAGGGAAGGCATACCCATGCAAAGCATATAAAATTTTCATTACATGTACATAAATCAGATAACCGTCAAATATAAATCCATGATAGGATGACCATCTATGTAAAGCCATCATACAGATGATTTAGTACTCTCTTGAAATCGTAGCCCAAATGGATGAAACTAGATTCAGAGTCTTCTATCTCATCCAATCGTTTGCTCAAGTACAAGTCTAACCATGTGAAAATGTGATTTGAAGTCGAACATGGGAAGACACCATTTGATTACCAGCCAATGATGTAAGCCGTTAACAGATGCGAGAAATATCACCGATAATGATAATGATTCTCAAGGTACTACAATACATTCTGCATGGTGTGAATAGATGTTTTGATGTCGAACACCATATAAAGCCTTTCAGTCGAAGGCCAGTGATGTAAACCTGTCACCGGAAGTGAGAAACTTGTCATTGATGTATGCAAGACTGAAGGTACTGGAAGGGTGTTTTTAAGTCAACTTCCGGGATAATGTGCTGACATCGACAAGAAGCGACTCATCACAGGAGGGCCTTGATGTATCCCCCATCAAGGACACGAAACGAGGGTAATGATTTTGAAGATAGAATTTGACTAATGACACAAGGTTTAGGAATGACGGTCATGAAAATGAAGGTTTATGAGTATTGCAAAGGATGAAGTTTACTGAGTGACTTCTCTTGAACATGTCAGCGACACTGAATGAATTGGTAGCATTGACCCAAAACCAAAGTCATGAATGGTGTGATAGACCATAGGTATGATAACCATCAAACAGATAACCCAACCCAAATAGTCATAGAGATGAAGTGAAAGTGTCATGTTCAAGAGCGACTTGCTACCATAAAATGATTTATCCATTTTCCCATTTTCCTCAATCATTGCTGACTAGTACCTCTTTATTTTTTAGCAAGCTTGAGGAGGATAACATATGCTTGTAGTATAATTCCACCCTTCGGGTGAATCCATCACTATGTGATGTTTTAACAAGTCTAGCGAAGGTGAAACTCAATCTTGTCATGATGGACAAGTTTTTCGCTATTTGATGTTTTAATGAGTTTAACGACAAAGAGAAATTGATCCTTTTCACATTTAGAGAGTTTGAAAAGGGACAAAAAGAAAAATCCACAAGTTCTTTTTCATAAATTTGTCTCTCAATTATAAAAAAGCGTAAAATAATACAAGAGAGAACCTATTGAGCATGTTCGATCAACGTATTCCTTTTTCGTAAATAATCTATCTTAGTCCGGAAAAGGGTTAAACTTATACTGAGTAGATGTCATTTCGAATATGTTAATGAGCTGAAAAGGACAAGAGCTAGACAATATTTTCATATTTCAAGAGTTTGAAAAGAGCTTCAAGAGGACTCAAGGGGCGTACCTTTTTTGATGTTTAACAGAGCTTGAAAAAGAGATAAAAGTATGCTCTATCGTCAAAAGTACAATTCACAATCATGCATATGAAATTCACTGTATTAGTTGTAAACCTACTCAAAGAACCACCAAATGAATTAATCATACCTGTTTCATGGGTAAAAATAGGTAAAAACTGTAGTTTATTCATTTAATGAACATGAAATAACCATAAAACAAGAATTTACCAAGTCATTTTCACCTTTTGATATTTAACATTTAGTTTTTTGCTCTGAATCAGTTTTTACCTCGAACTTTAGCAGTTGATTGCAGGAGATTCTGTAGATCATTTTCCGTGCCATCAAGACCAAGTAGGAGATCTACCTTTTCTCTTCAATTTAAGTTCATTATTTTGTAGTTTCAGGCAAGTTTTTTAGGGTTTTGGAGTCCCTAGGGAAAACATACCTTGCCTTGGCATCAACACAATCGAACACATGAAAAACTGTGCTGCAGTGCAGTCAAGCAGTAGGGTACCTGCTCTATAGAACACTGTCTCAAGGCCAGGGTTGCATTGGGTGCAGTGTAGAAATTTGTTTCTCCTGTTTTACCCAAAAATCCTCCAATTTTTGCATGAAATGGATCCTAACTAAGCTTATGGTTTGATTTCAGGCTTTGATCAGAATAGAATGGCTATTACTTGGCGTGAAAGAGAAAATGAAGAACAAGATATGGTTTCCCTAAATGATCTAGGTATTGTTGAGGCCCTCAGAGACTATGGGTTACTTAAATAATTTAGGTTTTCTAGGATGAGGCAGCAATTAGAACTATTGTAGTTATTTGTTCATTCATGGGATCTAGCAGATCAGCCTTTTGACATAGGGGAAAAGTGCTCCCTATATTGATCTATGATGTTTACTTATAAGATTTTCGAGATGTGGTGCCACCATATCTCTTTCAGGTTCTGCCCGTGGGTGTGAATCAGTGAGGGAATACATTTGACAGTTCTATGGGCCAGGTACATAGCCTAGCAAAGATGGGAAGATAAACATCAGGGATGTTCATGATTTTCCCTTGCAAACAATCCTTTTCACTATCACAAAGTTGGTTGGTAGTGTGACACTTCAGCTGGTGCATAGATCATACATGTGGTTTGCGCTTGAGTGCCTTGAACAAACTATATTCAATTGGTGTGATGCATTTCTCTCTTCGATGAAAGAGCAATTGACTAAAGTTAAGAGTGGTAAGACGAATAATTTTAGCTATGGTTCTTTTTTGATTGCCTTTACCTTAGAGAGAATCACATTGATGCAGCCTCAGCATGTGTCACTGAGTTTGACTGGTCCTAAAGATCCACAAATGCAGAGATGGGTTGAGTTGATGGCTCGAAATTCTAGTCAATCATCAATCTCATTTCCTCCTGCATTCTTCAGTTGGCTCAGTTGAGAACACATTGTCATCGAGGAGCATCCATATGCAGGGACTTTTGTGGAGATCCAGATTTGAGGTTACCAGTGGGTGCTCAATGGGGTGCTATAGGTAAATTGTTTTGACCATGTGTTTTTAATTTTTTAAGTTTCTACATGTTTTTGTGTTTTTTATGTTTCCAAGACTAAACTCAAAATTTTCTTAGGCATACAGATGTTCCATTCAACTAATGGGTCATCAATAGGAGGTGGGTGAACTAGTGCAGAGAAATGTCGGAAGAGCAGTTCTCCAGGATTTAGATTTGACCGAGACACTGGCAGAGTTGCATGATCACATAGAGGGGTTAACCCTCGGTATTCCAGATGTCCATATGAATGAGTTACTGATGAGGCTACAACACCATACTATTGGTGTACCTAGCCATTGGATGAGGCTATTGCGCATGATAGCTCAGGCTATGACCTATTATCATGAGCATCATTAGGTCTACTTAGGATGATTTTCTATATGCATTTTGAGTTTTGATGTTAGATGACCAAAATGCCTTGGACACAAATTTTGTAAAAACTTTAAACATCTATATATTTTACTTTCAGTGTTTTTATGTGGTTATGTGTGATCCTATTCAACTATTGATGCGAATTGAAAATTTACTCTTTACATGTGCCGTAAATGTCCGTTTAACATATAGTTTGCTAAAGAATAAGCCAATGTGTTAAAGTTCCTGGAAATGTGTTGATATTGTATGCAATCAAAATGTCTTTCCAAGAGATGAACTCTAAGGAACATACAATAAATATTTGGATTTCAGAAAATATGAACATTTGTAAGTTGCAATACGACAAGTTGTGAGTCCAGCCTAATGATGATTCCGTGAATGCCAAGCGAAATGGCATCAGAGAGGAGTTCGATTAGTGCACTATACTCAGCAATATTGTTCATAGAACAACCGATACAAATCCCTTGAAGACTCACTAACTCTCCACTCGGAGCAAATATGGCGCATGCTGCAGAAGATAGGTTCTGCGTACTATGACTAGCACCATCGGCATAACCAACAAATGGTTCCAAAGATTCTGACATTTGCAACAAATGCAAAGCAGATTACTTAACCACATAAAAACTCTAAAAGTCACACTGTGACATAAAAACACACGCAATCAAAGCATATATACAATTTTTATTACTGCACAAAATCAAGCATAGTAACGTTTCAAATACAACTTGTTTCGGGGCTGCGACAATGGAATTCCATCATAATCAACTAACTCATAAGCGCCTTTTTCCAAAACACGCTTGACAATAAAGGGGCCCATCCATAATGGTTCAAATTTCCCTGCTCCTTATTTATCAACTTCCTGATCATATAGCAAGACCAGGTCTCCTTTTGAGAAAATGTGAGGCTTGACATTTTAGTCATATTATGGCTTAATTTGTTTCTTATGTGCTTTGTTGGTCAAGGAGGCTTCACGACATGCTTCATCTAGATGGATGAGTTCTAGGAAACATTCTTCTTCATCACAAGTGTTGGATAACAAGTCAATTGTGAGTTTTAATGGTGAAATTTCACATTGTATGGGCAAGATTTCCTCCAGACCTTACACCAATTGAAAAGGGTGAATCTAGTTGCATTTCTCACCGAGCTTCAGTAAGCCCACAAAGCCGAGTACATGATTAAATGCCAGTTTCGTTTATGAACTCCTGCCGTTCATTGAAGCATTTGATTAGGGATTTTTTTGATATCTTCAACTTGTCCATTAGCTTGCGGATAATAAGGAGTAGAACTATCACATGAAGGTCCTAACTTGGCAGTCAATTCGGTTGTCATATGGTTACGAAAATGCGAACCATGATCTATAACTATATCTTGTGGTACACCAAACTGTGAAACCACATGGTTAAAGAAAAAAAGAGCAGCCATCTAGCCATTGTTTTTTAATGTAGGGATGGCCTCAACCCATTTTGTAAAATAGTCCACGGCGACAATAATATACCCATGCCCTTTTATCGAGGTAGGGTTACATGTCATGAAATCAATGCCCCATTTTGCGAATGGTCTAACAATGATGATAGGATTCAGTTATGTAGGTGGTAATCACATTTTACAGTAAAAAATCTGGCTTGCATGATAGCTTCTGACATCAATAATACAGTCGTTAAATATTGCTGGCTAGAAGTAACAAACACAGAGAATCTTCTGTGTAGTAGCATAACCAAATAAATGTCCACCACAAGCACTAGAAGGGCAATCATTTGAAACTTTCTTGGCTTCCTCATGTGTGAGGCACCTCCATAAAATCGTATTGATACCACGACAGTAAAGGGTGTTGCCAATGATTAGATAATCTTTGGCTTGATATCGAATACATCACTACTGCGAGCAAGAGGTATTGGGCCAGAAGGTTTGGGTTTGGAGATAGATCAGAATATCTCCATACCAAGGGTCAGATGATGAAATTAGAAATAGAGACTCATCTGAAATTGATGGTTCCATTGTTGAATCGATGTCGGTAGAGGGAAGGTTGCAAAGAAGCTCAACAAAGACTAGATATTTCTTTGACTTAGATTTGATGAATTCCAAATCAAATTCCTGCAATTTGACATTCCATTTTGAATATTTTCCACCAAGCAATTGACATGACAAGATGTATGTCATGGGGTTGCAATCCAAAATGATAGTGGTTTTTTGAAGCCAGATATAGTGGTGAAATCTCTGTACAACTTGAACAGTAGCCAAAGCTAGCTTTTCGAGATAAGAGTACCTAACTTCCATATCATTCATATTGCGACTTAAATAATAAACCAGATATTTACTCCCATATTCTTCTTAGACTAAAACCATAACAATGGTTGTATTTGCAATGGTGAGATACAAGAAATAGTCGTTTTGATAATTAGGGGCATACATTAATGATGCTTGAATCAGGGTATCTTTGGGAGCATCAAAGGAAGCTTGTGCAACCTTGTCCCAATGGAAGGGAATTCCATTTTTCAAAAGACGTGTAATTCCTTTCGCCATTTCAACATAGTTGGGAATGAACCTCCTTAGAAAGTTAGCCTTTCCTTGGAGTCTCTGTAACTGTAGTAAATTGGAAGGCGGAGGCAAATCAAGAATTTATTTAACCTTCAAAGGGTCGAGTCAAATTTCTTCTTTATACACTACGACACCAAGAAAATAACCAGAACCAACACAAAACACACATTTATGTGGATTGAGTCGAATTTTGGAGTGTTGTCACTGTAAAAAGATAACTTTAAGATGTTGTGGGTGATCAAACTGTTTTCGTGAATGAGCAGGTAAATCACCTAGATAGGGTTGAAGAATGTGTTTGATGTTGTGGAAGGCATAATTCATTGCCCTCTGAAAAGTTTCCCCAATGTTCTTCACACCAAAAGGGAGTTTCCTATATGTGAATGTGTCCCATGGACAAATAAAATTGGTTTTATGTTGGTCTTCTAGGTGCATGGAAAGTTTTAGGGGCTAATGTTCGCCCAGTGGGTTAATTTTCCATGATTTTTCCACAAAAAGATTCGCTAATTTCCAATTTTTATAAGAGGTGATTCGCCCAAATTTTAGAATATAAAATTATTTTAACTTTAAAATCGCCAACATTATATAGAGACTATATATAAAATCATTATAAATTTGAATATTTTTACAAATATATCAATAAACATTTTATAGTTTGCATATTAGGGATTAATGAGATTCACCAATGTTTCTAAACTTCAAGAAAAATTTCCATCCTTAAAATTTTCCTTGTCTAGGTGGATATTGATATGATTATAGCCGGAAAAGCCATCTATAAATGGAAATATTTCACATCCAGCACAATCATCAATTATCTAGTCGATAAAGGGAGTGGGATATTTGTGTTTTGGACAAGCATTATTAACATCCCTATAATCAACACACACTCATATTGTTCCTTGTTTCATCATTTCAAGAATAATATTGGAAACCCAATTGGTAAGAGGAACAAGGTATATGAAACTAGAATGCAAAAGTTTTTAAATTTCTTCTTTTATGGCAACAACCTTCTTTGGATGAACAGGACGGAGGCACTGTCATACCAGTTTGACATCAGGATACATTTTAATCTCATGTTCATCTATACTAGAATCAATACCTGGAATTTCCTCATATGAATAGGAAAATATATCGCGGAATTCATGAAAAGGAGCACTGTAAGTTTCAAGTTTTGTTGGAGAACAAGATTTTCCAACATGGATGTTTTCTACAATTCCAGGTTTGGTCAAAATATTGATAGAAATGGTTTCTTCGATATTTGATAAGTTTCGTTCTGAATTGACTGTGTCTATAAATACAAAATTCGAAAGGAAATCAACAATTGAAGGGTGATTTAGCTCATTTTGAATATCTTCTATGTGATCTGGAAGATGGGATCGATGATGATAATCTGCCCGTGGTTCTTCTTTTATCATGATTGACTTGATGATTCCTTCATTAGTAGAAAATGTATGTGAAAAAGGATCAGAGGAAGTACCATATTCTAATGAACAATCAACCCATACAATTGGTGATGATGGATTTGGGTTTGCCGCACAAGCCAAAAAGATTGATTGCTATGCAAGATCAATGGGGCTTAGCAGCATGGTTTCTTTACTCATATCAACTTCAGAATTATTGGAAATGTTCCATGAATCAGATGAAGTGGAAGATATCATGTTACAAGTCTCAACTTTTGCAACTTCTACGATTTGTGATGGTGAGGGTAGCGAAAAGGTATCCACTAGTGAAGAATCTTTGAAGAGACCTACTACAACATTCTGAAGAGATATCAGGGGTTTGTGAACTAATAGAACGCGTCCAGTAGCCTGTCAACTAGAGGCGAAGAAGCTGAGTTGATCAATTACTGTGATTCTGCCTTTATGAGGGAACGAGATCATACAAAAGTATGTTAAAACCACAACAACCATATAATAAACCCATGGTCTTCTTAGTAAAATGTTGTAGTCAAGGGGTCTGTCAATGACCTCAACTTTAACACTTTTAGTTTTTCCCCCTAGTTCTATCTGTAGGTTACTTAAAATTCCACAAGGTGTATAAACATGACCTTCAAAAGCTTTTAACGTTGTAGGTGATTGTGACGAAGGCGGTGAGCCAAGTGTTTTCCAACAATTCATTGACATGATACAAATAGATGCACCCTCGTCAACAATGGTTTGGTGAATGAGTTTATTCAAAGCTTTTACTTGGATAAAAAAAAGCTAACTGAGCTGGTAGTTGTGGTGTATATGCCGCATGGTTAAAAACCACAAGATTGGAATCCGTTGGATCAATTCCACCAATTGATGAAAATAAAGCTTGCTTTTGGGAAGGACAATTTTGAAGCACCTCAAGCATTGACATAGAAAAACGTGACTGAGCCAGATCTTCTACTATAATTTTCACTGCTTGAGCTCTAGGGTTGATTGTAGATTTATGTACAACTGCTTTAGGTGGTTTTATTGTTAACTCTAGTGCAATAGGTGGTGAAACGGAATCAGACAAAGTCAAAGTCAAAGCATTAGGTTTATTTGTAGCATGGTTATTTGACGACGATGATGGATTACCGTAATCTTTACTTCATGTAGTCACAAAACATCAATTTTAGGCATAATGGTGGATAGCATAATCACTTGTGAAGTGGAATCATGATCTGTAGAAACCAAATGAGTCTCTGGATTTAGAAAAGGGTTTGTCAACACAACGGATGCACTAGACATCTTAAGAACTTTTGAGACTTCAGAGCGGTGACGACAATCTCGAGTAAAATGCTCCTCATTATAGATTAAACATGAGTAACGAGGTTTCCTAGCTAGATAAGAGGAATCAGATGATTTCTCTTGAGGGGGGGGGGGGGATTTTTTTTCTTTTTAGCTTTCCCCTTCTTCTTGCTTCCACGTTGCTTTTCATTTTTACCTTTTTCATATGACATGACATTTATTTCGGAAGCAAGGGTATTATAAGATGCACAAAAAGTTTGATTGGAGATAGCAAGTGTTTGACCATATGGTCTACCTACTGTTTGGGTGCTTGAAGAACCAACCACACCATCACCGACATGAGAGTCCTTACTAGATAGAGGTGGTGGAACAGTAAAAGCTGGTCTGGATGCATTTGGAATTTTGTTGTAGAGCGTGCCAGACTGGGTTTAAATCAAGTCTAAGTATTGGGCACAAGCAATTACTTTCTGTTCAGTAACAACTCCTCCTTTAGCCACATCCTCGGTGATAAATTGCAACAAGGATTTGATAAACCACTCAGCTAAAAGCTGATCAAGAATAAAAGTTTTGACCATTCGATGACGATGTCACTCATGAATATGATCAGAGATGTGAGTAGCAATAATGTGTTTAAAGTTGGTCAACAGTTCCGTTCCAGTTTCATAATTGATGGGTAATTGGAAGTGGGTTAAAAATGTTGTGGCTAAGGATGGAAAGTTGTCAAATGAAGCTCGTGGTAATTAAATATACCACTTTGCAACCAGACTAGTAAGCGTTCGCTGGAAAAGACGTAGTCTAACCGAATCATCATTTAGGGAGTTCGATGAATACCATAAATGAAAAGTCATAACATGGTTGGACGGATCTTCTCCAGGGTTTCCATTGAACTTAGGGATATCAGAAGGCAATTTTTGAGGAATCACTGGCCACGAAGGTGCATAAAGAATTGGATCATTGGTAAGCTAATTTAAATCCGGTAATTCAAGTGTTGCAAAAGAAGGAAATTGCCAGTTTAGGTCAAGTTGAGCGTAACTAGGGTACGATGGAATTGCTTGGGAAATAGGCCTTTGCATACTAGCATAAGGAATCTGCTGCTAGTAACCTTGATAGGGGTAAGTTTGTTGAGCAAATCTGGTATAAGGTGGTTGTTGGGCACCAGGATAAATTTGTTGTTGGCCAAACCTAGCATAGGCTTATTGACCAGGACTTGGGTAAACTTGTTGTTGACCAAACCCAACATAGGATTGTTGACAAAGTCCAAGATAAGTTTGGTATTGTTGGAATTTTTATTGTTGATATTGTGGCTGCCATGGTTGTTGATGTAAAGATTGTTTCCCACCAATGTAAGTTTGACCAGGTTTTGAATAAATTAAACCAGTATAAGTCTAATTCATCCTAGTAAATGGTAAACCGACTTGAGGTTTTTGGATTCCAAGCACAAATGGTTGTTGTAAAATGGCCTGAGAAGACTGAGTTTGTAGACATGAAACTTGAGGGTCAGAGGTTGAAGGACCATCTTGCAAAGGTTGAGATACAATCAACTAATCTTGCGACTATGGTAAAGTCATAACAACAAGTGTAGTAGGTATGGATGAAACAAATTGCATTGGTTGTGATGGATACACAAGCCTTGGTTGAATAGGAATTGTAGGCTTCCATTGATAAACAATCATTCCGAGCTGACCTAAAGATGACGGTATACTGCCATATGGTTGCCCCCCCAGAAAATGGAGGATAAGGAGATTGGGAATATTGTTCTCCATATGGAGGTAATCCAGTGTAAAGTGGATACATTGGATGGTAACCAGATGGACCAGCTTGATATTGACTTGATGGATCAAAAATTTTAGTATCTCTAAGTGAAGAACCAAGTAAAATTCCTGTGGACGACATGGGTGAAGACCATGGACTAGAAGCAACACCTGAGTGAGTTCTAGATAATGATTGGTAACTTGATGGGATGGATAGAACACCATACATATGTGACTCAAGTGTTGTGGTAAACATCTAATAAGTAGCAATAGTAGATTCTGCTGCAGCTATAACAATGGTATAGTCTGGGATGTTGATTAAGCCATAGTCAAATGACCCAATAAATGTCCTAACGAATCAACGAGAGTTTGAAAGTAAACAGGATCAAAATGAGTCGTAAAATGAGGAGTATGAGGATAAATATAAAGCCTGGGTCCAAAACAAGTTGGATTTTCGGGTGTTTCTTCTTCAGATTCCTCTTCAATAGAAATCAAACCAGGTGGAAGGATTTCACTGTCAGGTATGTAATAGATTTCTGGTGTTTGACTTTGTGCTAGAGGGGAAGTCTTAATAGTTATAGATGTCTAAGGATAAACCAGTCGATTGTATTCCAGTATGGGAACAACTTCTGATTGTTCAACTTCAAGATCCAAGTGTTCTGGTAAAAGAACAATGGGTTTAGGATGAGCTGCTTCAACAACTTCTGGTTGAACCGTGATAGGTTCAGGATCAACTTCTGGTTGAACAGATTCAAATTCAGAAGTAATTTCTTGTTGAAAAACTTTAGGTTGAGAATCAACTTCTTGTTGGAAAACTTGGGTTACTGTTTCACTAAGTTCAATTTTAGTGTCCTCAAGTAATTGTAAAGTTTCCACTTCAGTAGCAGATATACCAGTAATTGTAGGAGTAACTGGGGTCACAATACTTACTGGTATAGGAGACTCTTGTAATTCATATGAAGAACCAGAAGTTTGTGATGCACTGCACTCAATTAAATGAGACCAATTTTTCCATCTAGGTGTAGCTTCAGGGGGTAAAGGCAATTTACTCGCTGTCCTCCATGAACGACGGGGTAAAGGTTGATGTTCCTCCATGATTTTTTATTGATTTTACTACAAAAAAAAAAAACAAAAATAGGGTAATCTAGGCAAAAGGACTACCAAGCCACTGTGAACTACAATATAATGCCTCAGTAAACCAAGGAATTAACATACGTGCAAGAAATCTCCCCAAATGCATTGTTCGGTGTATCACAGTGTACAAGGCGGCCAACTTAGTTACCTAAGGATGGATAGCAACCTAATGTAGTCCTCCTAAATATACTCAAAAGTTCGTGGAGGCCCAATCTATGTTAGTATTGTCTAATGTGAAACCACACAGTGAGAGAATTCCTTTATACTTTTCATACTCTAACACCGCCCTATATACCCGAGGGTACATGGACGAGCTACGATATACTTATGTACATGGAATGAGGTATCGCACTCGGAATGTATTGAAGACAATTAATGACATCTGCTATGTTTTATGATGCTGAAACACATCTATAAATTAGAACCTCTAAATGTTATGTGTTAAGTTACAATGCTCCATTAGGTTAATTGAGGTAACTTTTAAGTTGATCTTGTTTAGGAGTTTGTCTTTCAGGTTCACCATGTGATGTCTTTGAAATTGCTAAAATTCAACTATGATGAGAAACATTCTTTTCATTTTATTTTAACAATGAAAACCTTAACTATAAGGGATAGAGAAATCAAAATCTTTAATCAAAGAGCATAGAGCACATCTAATGCAACTTTCCCAATACTATTCCTATAAGCACACACAAAACTCTAAATTCATAATGCACGCTTTTCTTTTAATTTCCCTTAATTTTTAGATTGAAAAAAGGAAACTAAATCCACAAACAATCAATCAATCCTTTTCGCAAGAAACGAATACTTTACAATAGTTCCTTTTTCAAAGACATGAAGACTTTATGACACTTCCTTTTCAGAAGAGACTAATCGATTATAAGCTAAATTTGACAATGAATTGATAATGACAAAGAAATCATTTAAGAAACACTAAAAATTCAAAGCCAAAGTAGGGCTAGGAGGAGAAATACAACCTGATTTTAGAACCATAAAGAACATTGATCTTTCAGCAAACAAAAAGAAAAGAAACTTTGGAAGAATCAACTAAAGGTGGGTTTTTTAGCCTAAGAGGGATTAACGCAGGCTAGAGTGGGAGAAAATGTGCTGTAGTGCACTGTCTCTAAGCTAGGGCTTCTCTGCAGCGCACTGTGTCAAGACCAACATTGCGTTGGTGCCGGAGAGTCAAATCAAGAGACATTCAAGCACACTTTTTTACCAAAAACACTTCAAAATGACTAAAATAAGATCAATGAAATCAAGAAAAGTCTACTAGGGTGTAATATAATGAGGGTAAGCTACCAAGAATGATAGTCAATTCCCAGTGGAGTCGCCAATTTGTTATATGTAACTTGCATCTATGGATAAACACATTTTCCCTACATGGGTAGTTACACCTAGAACAACATAAAGAAATTAGTTTAACCTTTTCCTATAGTAGATAGATGAGATGGAGGAACTTACTTTTAGTCTTTCACTTCCTTAATCCCCTTTGAATTGTTCCATTCACTCCCACTTGAACTAAATCTACTCAATTGGTACCTGTGTCAACAGAAACAAAAATAACAACGATCAAAGCATACATGATCTATCTACTATAAACCAATGGAATCGAAGACATTGAAACACATAATCATCATAGATATGAACATGAATATGAGAAAAAGAATAAACACTTTATTAATGTAGAAGGAAGAGTTTCACCCAATACAGTTCACTCCCGTGCCACTCATCGAGCTTTGGTCCAACCCTTGCCACATCAAAAGCACACCAACCTAGTAGCATAACATTACTTGATATGAACTCAAATCTCAAACCAATAGTATTTCCTTACAAACTTCAAATTCTAGACCCCTAATCACCATGATGAGTGCTCAATTTATAGGAAATGGAGGTGGTTTTGTCGTAAATGAGGGTATTGAATGACCTTCCAAACTTGGAGTTAGTTTCCATGGAGCAAGGGATTAGAGGATAGGAGGTTAATTGATCCTTAGCCTTCCACATTTGAGCTCATAGGAGGAGATAAGAGATGGGATCCTTCTACAATGATCTAGAATCAAGGAATATTCCAAGAACCTTATGCAAATTTCACTTAATCTTGCCCTGCGCTGGTCAAAGAGGGCCTAAGTGCACTGTAGTGCAGGTTTAAATGGGCCTGCCTGCTCTGCAGCATAGTTACCCCTAACCAAGGCTATGGTGGTGTCCCAAGGAGGCATTCAGCAAGGTGTCAGGCTAGGAAACTTTCATCGATGGAAGCATCCAATGAGATGACTTTTCTAGGGCATGTAACAACTAAATTAGGGTTTGATGAGCCCTAATTGTATTGATCTGAATATTGGGAGTGATGTGCCCAAATAGACCTGTAACAAAGGGTACTTGAATTGTTCCTGGAATTACATCTTGAAAGTTCCCAAACTATATCTGGCCATATCCAATGGACGCAGCGGATAGACCAGGCTAAACATAAGGTCTAGGCTGAGTGATATGTGGCATATTAGCCATCTCTTGTGAACCATATGGAACATAAGGATGTTGGTACTGATCTTGAGCCATATTGGGCTGCTGGTACTTGATGTGACTTGACCCAGATGGACCAACATTGGGCTGTTGGCACTAGACAGTACCTGATCCAGCAGGACTAGCAGGATTTGAAATGGCACCCGAAGAGGGTTTGTTCATCCCAAACATGTGAGTTTATGAGCCACTCACATTGGTTGTGATAGACATCATAGAAACATTCAGACTCTGCCCCCCAGGTGGTGGCACAGCCTGCCCACTTACTGGAGGGATCGAATAATTGACAGAGACATGACTTGAGATCATCGGTTGAACCAAACAAGTTACTTGAACTAACGAAACAAGAGGATTTGGAATAGTGGGTTGCACCGGGATTGAAGTAACTACAAAAATTATCATCTGTTGGGACGTTGGGTTTTGAATGAACAAACATGTGGAAGGCACAGATGCCCAAATAGGGTTGTGATATAGTGATGAGGTAGTAGGCATGCCTAAAACCAACTGAGCTGAAGTCATGTAATTACATGGTAACTGAGGATGAACACTGGTCTAAATGATTCCCGTGGAAGGGAAATCTTCAAGAGGGAAATGATATTCCTACTCCTCAACTGTGCGTGTAGTGTAAACCTCTGAGTGACCCAAAGAGGAGACTGGTATTTCACCTTCGAATTCCATGGGTGAAAACAGGTGAGGACATACTATGAAATATGTTTGAGGGGATAATTCCAAAGGAATGCCTGATCGATTGTTTTGACTGTACAAACACTTCGGTGATATCACAACAAGATCAAATAAAGGATTTGAAGGATAAATAACCAGTCCAAGTTGACCTTTTGAAGTCAGCGAACTCTTAGGAGTCTAGATAGGATTATCTTGAGATTCCAAGCCAATGTCAGAAAGTGACCCAGTATCTAAAGGGGGAGGACGAGATGTCAAAGGTTGAATACTCAGAAAAATTCCAAGCTCAACACCTTGGTCCTTAAGTGACTGTGGAAATTCAGGAAAAGGCTCCTTAGATAATCTTTTAGACAGAGGGGAGGAAGAGGAACTAGGTGAACTAGTTTGTTCAACCACGATGATTTTGTCTCAAATAACCAGAAAAGAGATTGATTTCAAGGGCTTTAAAATGTATTTAAAGGTATACTCATGATGTGGTCTAAAAAATACTAATAGGAATGTTATAAGATCATGGACAACAATTTTGTAAGACGAAAAAATACTTGTAGCCTTTCATGTTTTAAGAGTCAAGAAAGAAGCAAAGGTGACTCTATCACTTTCAGTTTGAAATGAGCTCAAAAGGATAGGTGCTCGAGTGATATTTTATATTTAGGGAGTCGAAAATATCAAAATGACTACTTAGGATGATCTAAGCAAAAGGATTACTAGGTAACCATGAACTACAGAATACCTCTCGGCGATCCGAGAAGTATGGGCATGCAATCTCCCCGAATGTTGTGTTGGGTGTATGATGTTTACGAGGCGGCAGACTCGTCTTCCTATGGATAAAGGATTGCAACCTAGGGTGTTCCCCTTTATATACTCAACAGTACAGGGAGCACAAGTCCATACTAGCATTGTCTAGTACTGAAGCGAACGACAACTGCTAGGTTTAAATACGCTGGAACATGTATCTAGCCTAGACCTTCTAAAAGGTGATCGTTAGATTTCAAATGCACCTTAGGTTAACTGAGTACATTTTAGAGTTGATATTGAAATTATGTCTTAGTTTTCAGGCCTTATCGATGTGACTCAAAAACATCTATATGCAGCTAAATGAGACAGGACCCTTTCAATTCGATGAATTGTCTACACTAATAAGAGTAGGAAAAACACTCAATTGCAAAAAAACAAGCAATCAAAAGAAAAAATTGCCTTTTCACTATTTCTCTTTTTGAAAACAAAATGATGAAATGCTCTTTCCAATTCCTAACTTTCCTATCAAACACACTTTAAGTAGTCCTTTCACTAATAAAGAGAATTCATTTCTTTCCCAATGCACATGAGGATGCAACTCTAATTTTCAATGACAGTAACTAACGTAACATATTGATTCAGAAAACTAGAGTTATGTCTTTTTCAATGAAATGAGAAAATGAATCTTTCCCTAACACTTCAATGCAATACTTCCAATAAAATAAACCTCAAGCAAATGCAAAGCACAAAAGAGAATTCCTTTCAAACTAATGAAGCAAAGACTGAACCAAAAACAAGATGGGAAATGTGATCTATGCCCAAAAAGAGACGCTCAAAAAACAAACGAAACTTTTCGAACTTGTTAAATGGAAATCAAAGAAACAAAAGGACTAACGAATGAAATGCAAAGAGAAACTTTGACTATTGACTTGACTTGCTGAGCACACAAACAAGTTAATGGATGATGACCTAGATGCCCTAGGGTTACTAACCATCCAAGAACTCAATAAACCAAGAAAATTAAATTCAAATCAAACCAAGCATACAAACCAAGCTAAAAGAGCTTTCCAGCCAGGGAGAACACAATCAAAACAAGCTGAGACATAGAAATTAGAAGGGCAAGACACACTGGCTACGATCTAGGGTAAACCCTAATCTTCATCTATAGGAATCAGTGCAACTGCCTAACTGACAACAAGCACTAGAAGGGATCAACATGACTATTTTTGAGAAACTCACGCTAATGAGTGCGACTGTCAGAAAAATAAATGCAGTGACTGAGTATTCAAGGAAAAAAATAAATTTTTTCAAAGGTTAAGACTAGACTTGCCACTGTAAAGCAGAGTACACTAAAGGGAAATGGTGATACTAGAAAATTTCACACAAAAAGATAAAATGACAATCAATCAAACAAAAGGATTGGTTCCCTAGTGGAGTCGCCATTTTGTGGTACAGGTAAATTATCAGTGCGTACAAAAACAATTCCTCTAGCCCCAGAAAGTAGGTTTAGCCATAAAAAAACAATCTATGGAAAATCTCCTTAAGCTAAAATAAATTAAGAGGGCCTACCTCTTAGAACACTATTCCGCTTGGTGATGATCCTGCTTCCTCACTCCAACTATCTTCCGTTTCCTTCCTTCAAATACCTAAACAAGAAAACAACAACAACAACAAATGTGATAGCATACAATATTGCATTCAACCTACTTAATAGGTCAAATAACATTAAGCCATAAAGGTGTCAAATGACACTTCATGTAGGAAATCAATCAATAGTTGCATTTATATAAATTAGAAAGAGATTACAATCTATGCCTTGATGTTGGTGGTCTCCTTCGATGTATCCAGGTTCCCACACTTGTACTAGCACTCCATGGATAGCCCCAACAATGGAAATTTTAAGGCCTCTTTCCCTCTGGTCTCAAACCAAACCAAAAACACACTATTCTCCCTCAAGCATACACTAGAAAGCTACAAGCTATAGATGACTTGCTGATCATTCAAACTCACTCCAAAACTAGTTTAGCTTGGGAAAAGAGAGGTTTTTATAGCTTGGATCGATAGGAGATGGTTCCTCTCATCATGGGAGAAGGTCTTATCTCTTGATTTTATTCCATCATAATAGGGGAAATGTTGGCTTGTATGGGCTTGACCCAGGTTCAAAGGTGATTTAGCCAAACAAATCCCGGTACTACTGGCCCTTTCGGCAATAGTCCATGGAGCGCAGACTGAGGTCTCATCTGAAGTAGTATGGGAGGGTGCTAGAACCAGGTTGCTGCACCTTGGGGATGTCTTGTGAGCTTCTAGTGGTCTGCGGTTTAACCATGCGCGCACATCGCTACACACACCTATTAGTCCCTCGCAACCTGTGATGCTGCCTCCGCGTAGCCTTACTCAAGGTGTGACCCATATTATACCCAAGTTACTTACTATTTAACCTATTATTACCCAATTAATTAACTTATTTGTGTAAGAATAGTGATAATTAATAGTATATCCAACAATCATATAAGTGCGCATGATAAAAAAACAATATCAATGTAAATAAGGCAATATAGAAGCAGATACAACGAAATTGGAATCAATTTCTCTTTATTATTCTTCATTCAATATTATAGACTCGACACCACCCTGGGCACTCAGCTACAGGGGTTCACGCACTCAGCTGTGGACTCTACTAGGCCTCTACGCACTCAGCTGCAGAGCCTCCTCCTACTACTATGACCCAATACACTTGGACTCTTACTTTATGCTCTATCTTCACTACTCAGCTACTTCGCTCCTTTTACAACTTAGAGCCTCGCTCTACTTATACAATTCCATGGTTTGTGGACCATGGGTAGGCCGACATGACATTAGATTACTTTACAATACTTAGGGCAGACAACCCTATGACTCAACCTATACTTCACACTTTGTGCCCGCAATTTGTGGAGTCTTACAATACATTTTACCAAAACTTGAGCTTTGACCCCCAAAACATGTCGTGGGGGGATTCCATGCCCAACAGGCCCCCAACACAATCATCGTGACTCGTCCCCAAGTCATTTTGTTGGTGTGGCGATCTTGGCATGGAGTCCCTCCAACTGGTACTGCACTGCGCGAGGGTCCGTGATGCACTGTTTTGTGGTTTGTTGGACCTGCTCCATGTGCTCTTCCTATGCATATTTGTTAGGATCAAATCCCTACCTTAGCGCGTAGAGCCCCTGCATCTATGCGAGCTTGCCCTCAATATTTTCCATAATGGTGAAGGTCTCATCAATCCATGGTTGGACATGCGCTTTGAGAAGTGCGTCTTTCAGTCTTGTGGCATCCACATGCTCTTTCAGTGCCCCTACTTACTACATATTTGCAAGTTGTTGAGTGAGGATGACTATCTGTGCAGTTCCCCTTACATTGTCATATTGCTCCTGAAGCTCTTGTGCCTCTGTTTCCAGGTGCTATACATTGGGGTCCTCCTGCAAGGATGTGAGGAATCCAAAGGCTTGGTCCAACATATCAATACAGTCATGCACTACCCATCTAATTTCTTCCAATCCTATTTGAATAGCGCTAATGCAATGATTTCTAACTTCTGGAGGAGTGGAAGGCTGTGCCTTCAGCCGTAGTTTGGCGATATGGAGATTCAGCTCCAGTTGCACATGCATTATTTCCTCGCGCGCATTTCAGACTCCACTTGCTAGACAATGGATCTACATTTCTGTTGGTAGGTCTACAGTGATGGACAACTCTAGGACTCGTCGACATGCTTCATCAACTGTCTGCACTATCTACTGGTTTTGTGACACCAATTTGTCACGTTGCACGCTGAGCTGTTCGATGTTGATATTTTGCTCACTCATCACTTGAATCGCGCGACCCTCCTTGGACTGGAGCTTTGTTGTTATGCCATCCTATAGTTGGTACATTGTGTCTCACGGAAGGGCAGCCAAATTAAGGCCAAGTCCCTTGATCCTTCCAACTGCAGATCTATTGATCTCATTCTCTGCTGTTAGTGCCCCTTCTGGTAGCACTATGGTGTTGGCCATATTTGCGCATAGCAACTGCTCTGCTACTGATGTGCCTGCTGTGCTGTAGGTGGCTACGGTTCCTTCCTATGGGGGCCACACCTGTAGTTCTTGTAGTTGCACCCTTAAGGCCCCCAACATAGTCTTCTACTTTGACATAGCTTCCTAGAGCGCTTCCTTGGTGACCTCACAAACCATGTCACCGATGTCGTAGAGGTCACTTTTTGTTAATGTGATCGCGTCGATGGCTAATTTGGAGGCCTTGACATTTTTCTGTGGACCCATTCTCTCTGTGACATGCGACCTTTTGAGTTGGGTGGAAGTTGTGGCCAGGTCCGTGACTTCTTCTGCATGGTCTGTGTCCTTTGCCTCCTGTCCCATTGACAATTCCTAGCCCTCCTTTTCCTGCGTTGTTGTGGCCCTTGTTCCCTGTGCTGGTGCTACTTTGGCGGCCTTTTCTTGCTCCGTGGCTGCCTTTGCTACCTTGTGGACTGTCCTTACCTTTGCTATCACTTTTTCATTATGCCTCTTCTCAGCCAACTTTGTGACGCGCAAATTGGCTTCATCCTTTCTTTTCTATGCTGCTGTCCTATCCAGCTCCACCAAATCTGGGGTGCACCACTCGGGAGGCCATGATTCTAGCACTATAAAAATTGTATCATCAGTGGCAATGAAGGGGAGCTTGGTCCACTACTATGCCAGATCCTTTTGTGCCTTGATGTAGATGTTGTGCATGTCTGCCTTGAAGTCTGCAAAGCTTCAGAGACTGTTGTGTAGTGTGGGGGATAGGCGTGATCGCCTATTAATCCACATCTGAATGCTTGCCTCTATGAGTACCCAGAAGATATTTGTCTCGAAAATCCACTTCGTGTCCTTGGTAGCCCAGAGCAATGTGTACTTCGCGGCCTCTGGTAAGTCCTGCTCAATGCTTGGGAATTGACTGTCCTTCGGCAGTTCTCCCGCTACCAGCAGAATGGACAAGAGCAACCACGCATAGTGGAAGGTCTTACCTTGCTCCTAGGCTTCCTTGCAGTTGGTCAAGAATTCCTCAGAGAGTAACTCGACCCAGTTGAATTGGACCCCCTTAACGCATTGTTCAGCCAATGCAACTACCAGCACTGGTGCTTCATCTCTGCGACATTTTCGCATTACCTTTCAGGCCAGGAGTTCGGTGGCTAGGTGCACCCCTTTGTCTTTGATGCTGCTGATTGTGTAACCCCTCTTTTTCTTCTTAAGCTTATATTTTTTTCTTCATGGCCTTCGAGAGAGCCAAATCTTTGCTTTTTCCTGATATTTCCGCGGGGTCCTTTCCCTTATAGTGAAGCTGAGAAATTTTGTGGATGAGGTCCTCCATGATGGGAATAGGCTCCTCTAGCCATAAGTACCCATCGTGCACTAGGCACAACAGCTGCCTAATGATGAAAATAGTGATGGGCTTTAGGTGAAAGTGTGGAATCCACAACAGATGAAGAAATCTAGCCTTCTCCACATCGCATAGCCATTTTCGCGGTTCTAATGTTGTGACTAGCCCCTCCGTGCTGCTCCATGAGGCTCTTTTTCTCTAAGTGTGGGAATTCTCATTGTCTGCGAGGTCCCAATATTCAAACTTCATTGTGGGCACGCGACCCTGGTGCGAACCCTCAAATACAATTCCATTAGGGAGGAGAGGGGTCTGGAGTGCACTCTTGGTGGCATCCAAATCCTTTGGTATGTTAGTTTTCACTTTTCGTGGAGGGACGTACTCAGGAAATTTCGCTGTAGAGTACACCGACTGGATGTCCTCTTCCATGTCCTCTGCTTCCTCTATCTTACCAACGAGAGCCTTTAGGTCTTCCACCTCGTCATTTGTCTCAATGGTGACAACCTTACCCTTTTCTTCCATTGAGAGCTTGCCAAACTATAGATTCCTCATGGAAATGCGGATTGGTCTTGCTACCTGCTTATCTTTCTTGGGCATCAACATTTGAGGAGATTTCAGGATTTCTAGCATGACCCCAGTATCTTTGGGAACATCATGTACCATGGGTTTCTGCACGGCCTCATCGATGGTTCCTTTTCAAAGCCCAAACCTCTCCTAGTAGCCGCCATCTTGTTTGAACTGTCTATGGTTGTTCACGAGCTTCGAGGCTTGAATATCGCTTGACGCGCAACACTCTATGCTCTAATCAACTGCTCAAATCTCAAGTGAACATATGTTGTCTCGTGGCTAGTCCCTAGAGTTTTATAGCACCTTTTGAATTCAAATTCAACCATTCCCCCCAATTCTGGGCCATTAATGCTTTCTTGGCAGTAGATTGTCCCAAATCCCACCCTTAATTCATGTCTTAAATACCCACCGCCTGCTCCCTTTTGCCTTAAATCGGACATTTCGTCATGAACAATGACACCAACGGTCACTTCCCAGCATACCCGTGTAGTAGTGCAGCCCCCATGTGCGTGCGTGAACCGAGTTATAGGCTGATTCTGTGTGAACATCTCTTATTGCGCAACTCCCAAATAGACTCTTTTATAGTCCTACACTCTCTTTGAACTACGTGGAGCGCTGAGACTGTGCTTCCTACAACTAGTCAGGTGGTCGTACCACCTGTGCGAGACTTCAACTCACCTTCCAGTGTAGTCCCCGGAAGCTCCTTAATAGCCTTTGCGACAACCGGCGCCACACATTCTACCATATGTAGTGTACTCCCTTGGTTACTGCATTTGGTGAGGTGTGGTCATAGCCATGGTAGCAGAGTCATAAATTCTCAGTGACAATATTCTAATCTAGAGGTATGATTATCCGCACCTTGTTTTGGAATCCTTGGTTTATTGATGAGACATGCTTGCTTGATCTGGTTTTCTAGCCTCTTGATCTTGGTGTCCATCAAAATGCTTTTCTTCCTTAGTCGTACCTAGTCTTTTTCGAGTTCACGAAGTTAGGGGTTCCCTCGCTGAATAGATTCCTGAATCTTTATGTGCTCAACCTCATGTAGGTGTGTGATTTTTTCATCCTGGCCTTCGCGCAATGTCCAGTGGCGGGAGCTCTTACGGGTGGACTCCTCTTTGCATTCTCATCAGAAATTATGGTCTGTACTCTGTTCCACACCACTGGAATCATTTTCGTGATCAAGGTTTTGCACATGGTCCTATAGGCCCATCAAACCACTGGTACACGCAGGTCCCAATTAGTGCATCTCGCCTAGTGAACCCTATTCAATACTTCACACACCTTATTGAATGCTTCTGGATGGCTAATTGTTAGTGCATATTTCCTTTTCTGCTACTTCTGTTTGTTCTGATACTCTATTCTGGGAGTGGTGTGTGCTTGTGCGAGTTGTACAACATAGATCCGTAACCATCAGGAAAGGTGGGTGTGCAAGTTGTTCCACCCCTGCTGACTGGTCCTTGTTCTGAGCTGGGTTTTCCAAAGCATAGGTGCATCATCCTTCTGCATCCATGCCAGTCCTCAAAACTTCCTTGATGCCTACCCCACCATCGTGCAAGTGTTGCGCGCAGTGCCCACTTCAGTGCATCGAACCGTTGTTGTTCTGGTACCATGCTTTCAATTTTTCTTAGGAATTCATCCATCGCTGTCAAGCCACCATATGTCAGCAAATCCGCTGCTTTTGTTGTCACACAACACAATGATCTAACCATCATGTTGCAATTAAGTGTTGTTACTTCGTGCAGCCAATTCTGCCATCGCTCTATCTCTTCGTCTGAATCTGAAGTGCAAGAGATTTCGTGCTCCCACGAAATCCTTCCATCTACAGTTAGAATCACCCAATCCTCCTCTCACGCGGTTATCTTGTAAATACAATTGAGATCATCCTCACTATCTTTGTTGCGCACCGGTTGAGTGTATCGCGCTCCTTCGGTTGGATCTAGCAGTACTACTACATGTAGTGACTTTTTCTCAAATATCATTTTGTGCTTCTTTAGATTTATGACACTGTTCATATCAGTGGGCCAGTCTATTCCTAGTAGCATGGGATAGGGATTACTATGATTGAAAATCTCTATCACTTCAAAATCTGCCTGCATGCGCTCACACCTTCAATATCTACTGTGACCCCTTGCAATCTTCTTGTGGGCAAGATCTTATGTTGGTTCACCATTCGTAACTGAATAGGAGACCACTGTAGCGGGGGTCTGCCCATGCATTCCCATGTTTGTTTTGGTAGTACATTCGCATCCTATCCCAGATCCAGGATTACCTGATCCATTTCATACTCACCGATTTTTGCAATCAACCTCATTTCCCATCTTGTACGCAACACATGCTTACCAAGTTTTCAGACCATGTGTGGCTCTCTTGACCCTGCGCACCTAGTGATAAGTTCATATACTCCCTTTACTACCTTGCTATCGCATAGCAGTTTCATGCATGTCTCCATAAAGGTAGTGAGCATTGAAGGATCCATCCCTGGTTCTAATTGATCCTTACTACCTTAAGTGGAGGCCTTTGTGAAGCTCATCTTAGCTTCCATGAATGTCTCCTTCGCATGTTCTAAATCATATTCAGATTCCTTTGTAGGAGCCTTGCGAAACCACACACTTTCTTCTGACTGCTTACCTTTATCATCACCAATGGTCACACCACTCCTGAGCATCATGTTTACATTCAGGTCTTCTTCGCGTGGCTCAGAACTACTCATCTGCAAATTCTGAGTCAGAGGGGGCTAAAGTATCCCTTTTTTGCGCAGTCTCGCTATCAGTGTAGGGTAGTCTTTTGCCTCATGATCAAACTGAGTATAGTACAAACATGATGTCCTTGTCAAGTTTGTACAATCGCGTGCATAGTGCCCTGGCCCTCTGCAATTATTACAAATTAACTATCTACGACCCCTTCTTGGTCCCATTCCACCTCGACCTCGACTGCACCCTTGAAATCTAGCATGCACCAGTCTTGCATTTGGGTCGAGGGCTCGCGTTTTGGTCTACACCCTATAGGTAGGAGTCTGATCCATCATTAGTTTGTAGCTTCTGCAGGTGCGCTCATCATGGCCTACCGACCTGCAGAAGTTACAAAACAATTGCTGGGACGTCTGCGTATATTTCTGCAATAGATGACAATTATTTGTAGTGCGTTTTCCTCCTGTCTAACAGATCATGCACCATAATGCAGGTGCCACGCTCAACCCTGATTGTGCCTCAGGTCTTAACGACATTAGCCCTCCTCCTACCAAGTAATTTGCGAACACTGGACAATGGTAGTTGTCATGCCCTTAGCCTTTGCATTTTATGCACCATACCCCCTCGCACACCTCTAGCTGAGGTGTGTTGTCTTGTTTCAAACTCTGCATCTCCAAAATTAGATTTTGTAGTTCTGCATGGATTTGTTGGACTCCCAGACCAGGGTCTTGTATACGAGTCTCATGCAATCTCATCGCCATCTCCAAAGCTTCAGCTTGGGTGGAAAGTTTTTGCTGTGACAACGCCATGCTTAAGTGTGGTGTTAGTGATGCTACAAACCATACGTAGTGTTGTCCATCTGTTAGGTCCCTATAATACTAGTGTAACCCCTTATTGTTATTGGTACAACCCACTTATTATATTGTTGTGCCCATGTAGTCCCCATATTGTTAATACCATGCCTCATAGAAGCTCACTATTGTTATTATTGTGCCCTTACATTATTATTTTTATGTCGGCTCTGCTTATATTATGACCCCTTGGACTCCTATATAGAAAGGAGGTCTTTTCATTTGTATCATGTAAGAATTGCTCATTTGTGTAATGTAAAGGAGGTTGCCCCCTCGAAGAGGCTTATTTCAAAGGCATTGATCTATGTTTTCTATCTTTTTGTGAGCTGGTTTCATAACACCATCTGTCAACGTCATGTTGGCTTCATGAATCATACCCTTTCGTCTTTGGTCTAGATCCCAAGGGGTCTCACCCGGGAGCATCTTGATCTCCTTAAAACTGATGATTGATTGTGTTTCTGACTTCGGCTAGCTAAATTCCTTGTTCAGTGTGGCCTAGATTTTTATGATTCTTGCATTTGGATGGTCATTAGAATGCATTATGTACCATGTTAATGCACGATCCTGCAACATGCTCACCAGCGTAGCCTTCTTGATATTTTCATCTGCGATGCCTTGTGCTTCCCATACTACTCTTACCATGAACCAGAATTAGTCCAAATCTTCATTCCGCACTCCTCTGAATACCGGCAGTTTGATCGCACTTGACATATTGAACTATGGTGGTGGCGGAAGTGGGGTGGGTGGAGATGGAGGTGAGGAGGGTGAGACAAGTCGTGGTGTAGGTGTAGCTATTAGGCACAGAATTCATTGCCTTATCAGACTGATTGCACTTCTCGAAGAGGGTTTTGCAAGCTCCTCCTTACTTTCCCGTGAGGGGGAAATTAGGGGACTGGTTTCCAATTCTTCACTACTTTCGCTTTTGTAGATATTCCTACTTCGTATAGTCCCGAACAATAATTTATTCACATAACCCACTTTTCACACAATAGCATCTTAATCCAAGGGTTCAAAGATTTAATATACTTACCTCGCTGTCCCTTGAGGAAACGTCGCTCTACCTCATTGTAGCTGACAGTCATATCTACCACGAAATCAATGATAAATCATCCTATAATTTAGTCAAGCCAATGGTCCACAGCTCACGCGATCTTATCTCCTGACGCTTCTAGTTTGTGTACTAATTCAGGAGTCCACGCGATTGGTTTGTCGAGCCTACACCTTCCTTGACTATCTGCTAGCTTCATGATCCACTCATACAGCTCAGAAGGAAAGGATGCAAAGAAAATTTTGTCGATTTCCGTATACAAGTAGCGCTCCAACCACTGTTCCTTAGTTACTCGCAGATTTCTATTTTTCTGTGCTGTGAACTTGTGAATCTTCTTGTCCAACCAGTCTTCAATTTCTTTCTTTGTGGGATTCCAGTGGCATGGCATTAGACATATCATATGTAGATCTCGGTCCTAGCAACGAAACCATTTGTTGGCTTGTATGGGCATGGCCCAGTTTCAGAGGTGATTTAGGCAAACAAATCCTGGTACTACTGGTGCTTTCAACAATAGTCTGCAGAGCGCAGACTCAGGTCTCACCCGAAGTAGTATGGGAGGGTGCTAGAACTAGGTTTCTGCACCCTGGGGATGTCTGATGAGCTTCTGGCGGTCCGCGGTTTGACCCTACGCACACATCGCTATGTACACCTATTATTCCCTCGCAACATGTGATGCTGCCTCTGTGCAACCTTACTTAAGGTGTGACCCGTGTTATACCCAATTTCCTTACTATTTAAGCTGTTATTACCCGATTACTTAACTTATTTGTGTAAGAATAGTGATAATTAACAGTATATCCAACAATCATATAAGTGCGCGCGATAAAAAAAACAATATAAATGTAAAGAAGGCAATATACAAGTAGATACATCGAAATTCGAATCAAATTCTCTTTATTATTCTTTGTTCAAGATTACAAACTTGACATCGCCCTACGCACTCAGCCGCAGGGGTCCGCGCACTCAACTGCTGACTCTACTAGGCCTCTGTGCACTCAGTTGCAAAACCTCTTCCTACTACTACAACCCAATATACTTGTACTCTTACTCTATGCTCTATCTTCGCTACTCAGCTGCTTCTCTCCTTTTACAACTTAGAGCCTCACTATACTTATACAATCCCTTGGCCTGCGGACCATAGGTAGGCTGACATGACATTACATTACTTTACAAAACTTAGGGCAGACAACCCTATGACTCAACCTATAATTTGCGCTTCACACCCACAATTCATGGAGTCTTACAATACATTTGACCAAAACTTGGGCTTTGAGTCCCAAAACATGCTATGGGGGGATTACATGCCCAACAGGAAAGGAGCCCAAATTGACTTCCTCAGCTCCATCCAGCCCAACCATCTACCAGATTTTTGTTACAAAGCTTCTAGAGCTGGAAGCTTCAACACCATATTTAAAAAACTTTCCAAAAGAGGATCGTCGTGAGTGGAAAAGGGCTCAGTCACTCTGTGTTATAAAATTATATATTACAGAGAAATGGAACACATAAAATATTATAGAAATATAAACATAGAAAATGCATAAAACATGAGAGACACAGATATACGTGGTTCACCCAGTTTGGGCTATGTCCACCCTGAATAGCCAATCCTTCCTTTCTATTATCCAACAAAATGAAGAGACACAACCTACAATAGATCCACTGTAATATCCTCTGTTTCTCTCACAGTCTCACCTCTCTGCTGGTCGCTCAGAGAATACACATCTATTACACAACCTCAAAAACAATGCCCTCATACAAAGAGAGGGGTTGCCTTCTAGGGAAAAAACCCCTAAACTAAACATAAGTTCTACCGTCATATCATTCACCTAATGAACAACCCAGATTGACTAGAAATTACTATACTTTTACAAGGCAATTTTACATATGTTTTTAGCTTCGGGGCGCTGACCCCGAGCCCTTGCCGGGGGACCGTTGGCCCTCGGACCCCCTATCCGGGGGGGATTGGTGCCCCTGTACCCCCCGCCTGGAGGGGTATACAAACTTCCTGGGGTATACATTCAGCTGAAACAAATACCTCTGAACAATCATGCTCCACACACAACAATCTCCCACTTGGAGAATGATTGTAGCAACTCCACCGCTACTTCATTTGCTGGACAATGATTCCTCTTTGGACTTGGTTGTTTCTTATCTTCATCGTCATCCTTGAAGACCAATTGAAACTGAGCATATTCTCAGTTTCTCCCTGGTTACAAATTTTGTTAGCATATCTACATGATTCTGGCTAGTGTGTATCTTTTCCAGCTTCAACTCTCCATCTTCCAACACTGATCGTATGAAATGGTACTTGAGCTGTATGTGTTTAGTCCTAGAATGAAATGCTGAGTTCTTTTCAAGATGAATGACACTTTGGCTATCATTGTATAACGTGCCCATATCATGCTCCTTACCCAATTCACCCATAAACCTTTGTAACCATATCATTTCTTTACTAGCCTCTGTAGCAGCAACATACTCTGCTTCTGTTGTTGAAAGTGCAACAACACTTTGGATTTTTGAAACCCAACTGACAGCTGTTCCACCAACAGTAAACACATATCCTGTAGTTCTCCTCCTGTTATCTCTGTCACCTACCATATCAACATCAACATATCCTTGTAGAGAAATGTTTGAACCACCAAATCATAATGCTTGATTTGTGGTACCTTTCAAATAACTGAGAATCTGTTTCACTGCCATCCAATGTTCCTTTCTTGGATTTTTCATGTACCTGCTCACAACTCCCACTACATGTGAAATATCAGGCCTTGTGCAGACCATTGCATACATTAAGCTTCCAACTGCTGATGCATATGGAACTTTAGACATATAATCCATGTCTTCTTGGGTCTTTGGGCACATTTCCTTACTAAGTTTGAAATGGCTAGCAAAAGGTGTACTAACTTGTTTTGCATTGTGCATATTAAATCTTTTCAACACCTTTTGTATGTACTCATTTTGAGACAATGTTAATTTACGATTTTTCTTGTCTCTAATTATTCTCATACCAAGGATTTGTTTTGTAGCTCCCAAATCCTTCATTGCAAATGAATTTTCCAATTTTATTTTGAGCACATTTATTTCCTGCATGTTAGACCCTACAACAAGCATGTCATCCACATACAATAACAATATAATATAGCTGCCATCATTTTTCTCTTTCAGATAAACATAATGATCAGATTGACATCTAGTATAACCTTGTTCAGACATAAACTTGTCAAATTTTAGATACCACTGCCTTGGAGCCTGTTTTAAGCCATACAAGCTCTTCTTCAACCTGCACACTAGTTTCTCCTTCCCTTTCACTTCATATCCTTGTGGCTGCTGCATATATATCTCTTCCTCCAAACCCCCATGGAGAAAGGTTGTCTTTACATCTATCTGCTCAAGATGCAAATCTTCAACTATGACTAGACTTAAAATAGTCCTGATTGAAGTCATTTTAACAATAGGAGAAAATATTTCATCAAAATCAATACTTTTCTTCTATGAAAACCCCTTCACCACAAGTCTAGCTTTGTACCTCTGTTTTCCTCCATCTTCTTCCTTCAGCCCATAAACCCATTTATTCTTCAATGTAGTTTTACCTGTAGGCAACCTGACTATAAGTCCCAAGTCTAGTTATGCATTCAGGAGTCCATCTCTTCTTCCATGGCTAGCTCCCACTTCTTCCTGCTTTCAACCTGCATTGCTTCTTCATAACATTCGGGTTCACCAGAACCAGTCAACAATAAATAATATAATGAAGGAGAGTATCGTTCAGGGGGTCTACTTATCCTCGTAGATCTCCTAACACCACTTTCAGGTGTTTGGGGTGCCTTTTTCTATTGTGGTGGTTGTTGTTGTTGTGGTTGTTGATTATTATTATTTTCAGGCACCTTTACTTTTTCAGTGATTTCATCAAGAACTGCATATTCCTTGTTTTCTTTTTCCTGTTTCTTTTCCTGCAACTGATTCTTATACAAGACCTTTTCATTGAATATTACATCTCTGCTACTAATGATTTTGTGATTTTCATAATCATATAAGCGATAACCAAAATAATTAACACCATATCCAATAAAGGTACATTTCTTTGACTTTGCCTCAAGCTTTGTTATATTTTCTTTATCAATATGGACAAAGGCCCCACAACCAAAAGGCTTTAAAAAGAGTAGTTTACCTTTTTACCTATCCATGCTTCCTTTGGAACACGACCATCCAAGGAACTTGAATGCCCTCTATTTATTAGATAAACAGGAGTATCTACAGCATCTGCCCAAAACTATAAAGGCAATCCTGCATGCAATCTCATGCACCTTGCACGCTCCATGATTGTTATGTTCATCCTTTCTGACACACCATTTTCTTGTGGTGTTCTTGGAACTGTCTTCTCTCTACGAATTCCATGCTATGGACAGTACCTATCAAACTCTTTGCTGCAATATTCACCTCCATTGTCTGATCTAAGACACTTCAATTTCTTTCATGTCTCAATCTCAACCAAAGCTTTCCATTTCTTGAAAGTGACAAATACATCAGATCTATTCTTAATACAATAAATCCAAGTTTTTCTAGTTGCATTATCAATAAAAGTAACATAATAACGAGAGCCACCAAGAGATGATACTTGAACATGTCCCCATACATCTGTATGCACTAGCTCTAATCTTTCGCTCTTCTTTTCTTTCCCAACTCTGATAAATTTGACTCTCTTCTATTTTCCATAAACGCAATTCTCACAGAATTCCAAATCAACATTCTTCAAACCCGGTAACAAATTTCTTGAGTGAAGAATCTTCATCCCCTTTTCACTCATATGTCCGAGCCTATGATGCCATAATGCTACATCTGCTCCTTTGGAATTTAAAGCATTAATAGAGTTAGAAATACCATTGCATAAATACAATGTACCAACCTTTTCACCTTTTGCTATTACCAGGGCTCCTTTGGTAACCTTCCAAGCTTTATCTGTGAAAGTTGTCACACAACCTTCACCGCCTAACTACCCTGTTGAAATCAGATTTTTTCTTTAGATCTGGAACATGCCTTACCTCCTTTAGTAGCCATTGGTTTCCATTCTGTTGTTTTACAAGAACCTTACCCATTCCAACAATTTTACAGGGTTTATCATCACCCAAACGAACTTGTCCAAAATCTCCTTGAACATAATCATGAAAGTATTTCTTATCAGGTGTGGCATGGAATGAGGCCCCTGAATCTACCACCCAGGAATCAGTAAAGAAAGAATCAAAGCATCTTGTAACACCTCACTTGTCACATTTACTTCATGATTTTTTTCTTGTTGTGCATCTCCTTCTTTTCCTTTCTGAGATCTACAGTCTTTCTTTAGGTGTCCTTTCTTTCCACATTTCCAGCACACTATCCCAAATCTGGACTTGGATTTGCCTTTCCTTGATTTACTGCGATATCTTGAGCTCTTTCCTCTTTCCATTTTTCTTCCCCTAGACTCTGCACTCAAAGCATTACCCGATGTTTCACCGGAGCTTTTCCATCGTATTTCCTTGCTAAGGATAGCACTGACAACATCATCAAACTTTAAAGTACTAGATCCAGACACAGAGTTACTAATGGCCATTACTTAACCATTCCAACTTTTTGGCAATGAGCACAAGAATAAAAGAGCTCTAACTTCATCATCAAAATTTACCCCTACATAACATAACTGCCTTGTAACAGTATTAAAATCATTTAAATGGTCTGCAACAGATCCACCTTCCAACATCTTCATATTAAATAATTGTTTCATAAGAAATACCTTATTTGAGGCCGAGGGTTTTTCAGATAGTTTCTCCAATGCCTTAATCAAACCCTCCATTGTTGTTTCCTTCGAAATTTTGAAGGCGATCGACGCTGCAAGGCACAACCGTATTGTTTCGAGTGCCTTTCTATCAAGAAGGTTCCATTCTTCGTATGTCATACCCGTGGGCACCTTTGTTTTTCTGCCCAACGGTAGGTACAAATCTTTATGATACAGATAATCTTCCATCTGCATCTTCCACAGCAAGAAGTTTTGGCCGTTAAATTTCTCGACCCTAAACTTACCATCTTCTGCCATTGCTCCCACTCGAACCAGGAACCCTTCTTTCTTGTGAGTTTATTAGGCTCTCCCCCTAAATTGGGATCTCCCTTGCGAGTGTGGCTCCATACATCTCGGTCCTTATTAATTCATAAGTTGTTGGTATATCTAGTTTGCAACTTATTAAACATACTCTTGATGTTATCGTGGCAAACAGAAAATTTAATTTTAAACCTTGCACAAATTATTCCAACATATTATTATACCTGCCAGTGGAAGGATATAATGTATTCAGTTTTTCATTGACTTGCTATTAGTTTTTATTTGACTAAACAAATTTAAAATCTACCCAAAGTTTAACATTATGAAATTAAGTTTATTATTTTTAAATAAAATTTATTTCTATTTATCTCAAATATGATTGGTTGAATTCCTCCCCTTTTATTGTGTAATGATGGCAAGAATTGATTTTTGTGTACTCTATTATTAATTACTATGTATTATATCACTAATTACTATGTACAACAAGGCCGCATAGCTAGCATTTCTATGTTGCTTACTTCAATTATTGAATTTTGAAATGTATGAACTAACTATTGTATTTGAACAAGGGCTACTTTGTAGATATTCTTGCTTATTTTAAGTATTCTTAAATTAGAAGCCCATGTCACAAATGTTATCAAATGTATTATTATAATAAACGTACATAAACACATGTTATAAACGTTGACTAAGGCCAATCTAATTTTAAATTAAATTAGTTTTTTTATATATATGGCCCTAATAATGTGAAAGTGTTTATAAATAACGTTATAATATCAAATAATAGATATTAAATAATTTAACGTGAATTTTAGTAAATTAACCATTACTTATACATGGTTTAGGATAATATGTACTTTGGTTGATTTGTACATAAACACAATAATATCATTAGATAGTGATAATATTATAATATTATTATCTCCATAGGGTATTATATGCGTTTAAGTATGGAATCATCTGTCAAATTTTAGTACGTGTTATCCTTCGTGATGTATACTCTATTATGCTTGCATCTGATAGGGATTATGCATTAGGTTTTTGTTTGACCATCTATTTTGATAAAAAATTGTTAAATAATTTCCAATTTTGTAAAATAAAACTTTAACAATTACTTTTCTATTTATTGCAATATTTTTAATCAGCATTTATTTGTTGTAATTTTAAAAATCTTATTATTCCATACTTCTTACTTAATTCATGACACAGGGTTACCCCCGCTTATACCCATAGTATGCATATAAATGCATCCACTCATTAGTCCTAGGTATTTAACTCTCAAAGGAGTCAAATCATCAACCACAAATGATTAAGGCCCTCTTTTATCAGTTCTTTTATATCAGAACTCAATCACCCTGCTTAAACATCCTATCGGGACTATTTACCTCTTAATAACCTTCATTATCCCTTTTATTAAAGCCTTCCTCAATCTCTCTTATCGGGACTGTTAAAACCCTTCATAACCTTTATACAACCCTTTAAGCGTGCCTCTATATAACCTTTCCCTTTGCTAACCTTAGTTAATATATAATTATCGTATAAAACCTTCTATCGGCGCTCTTTTCCTTTACAAACCATTTACAAAGGAAAAACCCATTTACAAAGAAAAAACCCCGCAAACTTACCTTTTGCCTTTGTATGGCCTCCACACACTTTCCTATCGCAATCGGGTTTTGCTCCTTCATGTCACATCACATATATGCATCATCACCCCATCACTTCTAATATGTGACTATCAGAAGCATTTGAATAACACTTAAGTCTTAAAATACTCGGGCAACACATCTATCACAATACACAGGAAAAACACGAGAAACCCTCTCCGAACACATATAGCGGATCTCAAATCTTATACACTGACACTTATAAATGTCGTCGGATCTGTCTCTCAAAGCGTTTCCACTACACCGTTTCTCCAAACTTCGATAAGCGATAGCTCCGATCTTCGATCATCGATTAGCACTTTATCGCTATTAGCATATCTGCATATCCACTATCTAACCTCTTCCACTTAAAATCGCCGATCTAATATGCCTTACAGACTCGATAAGATTATCAGTCACGTTTGATAAGGTTTCGGGTCTGGCTAACAAATCGCATATTGCTCTTTCTTTTGGCCAAGGTTCATTCCTCTCTTTGGATGGTTTGCGATGTGACTTTCTGGTTCCAATTCAATCCCAACTGTTGATCTCCCAGATATAACGGTTCCTGTGTGTCACTCTTCACTTCTCCGCTCATTCCTTTTACTTAGAAATTATGTTGTTTTCTTCAGCATTTCTCCATGGTTCAGGTTTTTCCTTCAGGTTTCTTCAAAGGTTCCACTACTCAACTTCCTCTGAGTTTTTCTCTCTTGTGAAATCTCCCTTCGCTATTTCTCCCTAGAGCTTCACTCTGATCTTCAACTGGATTCAATGACCCATTTATGATTCCTCTGAATCATTTTGCGCCTCTGCATGTACTTTAGAATTTTTCCTGCAACCCTGTACAGAACCTACGAATTCACATGTAATGCATTCATAAATACTCGTTTCACACATTGACATAGTCAGGAATAAACCTCTGTATATATATGTATAAACAAATGATTACATTCAAGACATTGTGTCTCACACAGGCCTAATATTCAACTATCAGTGGCCTCCTTCTTTACTTTGCCCACAGGCCTACATTTATACCAGAAAGCTCTGTTGAGCTAATTCTAGTTCAATTCCTAAATCTTCTAAACAGACTCCTAAATGTCCTCTCTCCTCTATGTCCACTTCTAATCTCCATTTAATTCCTAAGAGCTCTCTCTCATTCCTCGAATCATGAAACTGTTTTAAGAGTCCTAATTGACTTCTAACTCTTGTCATTTATTCACCACTCATGTTCTCCTTTAATTCGAGAGCATTTACAACTTCCTCTTGTTATCTAACTAATTCATATTCTATGCACTCAAAAGCCTAAATATTACATTAATTCATCACTTAGGAATCCAACTTCCTAAGAATACATGACCCCATATGTCTACTTAATTACAATGATTTTCTCTTGGGTTGAATCCTCCTGCATCAAACTCCCAAAGTAGAAAATATTCATGATCTCCTGATCATGTGTCTTCTAGTCTTTGTCTTCCTGAATCCCATACTTTGTTTTGTAACTGTCCAAATGTCTTGTTCCTTTGCTTCTGCTATACTTTTGTTGTCTTTTATTCCATCTTCTTCTCTTTGTCATTCATGTTCATACTCTGATTGATCGTCCTTCCTATTGTCATCAAATTTCTCGCTATGGCCTGTTTCATCATCAACTACCACAAATCTTCAATTTCTTTTTCCAGCAAATCTTTGGGTTGGTCCATATTCTGCCACTTTATTCTTCCTCTTTCTCTTTGCTTCAGGTTGTTGTTGTTGTCCACTAATTCTTCAAATTGTTGTTGGTTACTTCCACTTCATAGCTGCTAGTTTACTTTTTCTTCTTCTTTTGCTTTTTTTCCAACTTTTGTTATGTTTATTGCCTCCCTATCATCCTTACCCTCTTTCATGATTATTTCTATCTGCACTGAATCATGATTTTCCAGCATTCTCTCCAGCAATTGGACATCTTTGTTCCATGGATTAAATTCTTCCACAGAATCTTCTTCTTTCATCTTTATTTGGTTGTTCATTTGTGCCAAATTTCCTTCAGCATCTGCAACAAAACCTGCACTCACAAAACACTTGTTAAAATCAAATACATAAGACTTCTATGCCTTATCTTCCTTTGGAAACAATTCAGTTTGTTGCTTTGTTTCTTTCTCTTCTATCAGCACATCAGTATGTTGTTTTGAATTCTCAAAAGAACTCATGACACTATCAATTAATCTCTCCTCCACATCATTTGCTCTAATGATCTCTTCTTGCTCTTGTCCACCATAGTGAACTCCTTCCTCTATAATCACAATGTCATACTCTGAATTTCTCAACAAATATTCCAGCAATGCAATTTCTTTGTGACACTTCATAAGTATTTCATCATCACTTATGTTTCCTGCATTTATACAGAAAATATTAGTTTGGAAATCATAAGGTTCAATAGTCTCAATTGTTGCTTCACATATCAGCTCTTCAAACTGAATTTCATTTCCTTCTTTCACAAGAACTTGTTCCTGTGTTGTCACATCTTCACACATCCATGCATTGTTAACTTCTTTATGATGTAATAAATCACTGCTTCTCTCATTTAAGAGACATTCTCCATCCTCGTTTACTTCAGAGTTTTTATCTTCTGAGAGATACTCTTTCATACTTTTGACAGCTTCAACAGATTGCTCATCCTCTATAAAACACTCCTTTGTTAGTGTTCTTTCTTCCAAGGTTAAATCCTTTGCATAGGTTTCTTCCTTCTTAACATCTTTCAGTAGATGTCCTTCTTTATTACTAACTGCCTCAACAGTTTCCATGGCTATTTCCATTGTGCCTATGATCATAGTGAACTGATGATCCTTTACTATGTTTTCAACCAACATAGTCTCTTTTTCAAGTTTGCCTTTAATCTCTTTTTGTTTACCTTCTCCAAGAGCTATCCTTGTCTCACCATCTGCATTAATATTCTCCTTCATTTGTTCTGCATCCACAGGCAAACTATCAGTCTTAAAAACATAAGACCATGTGGTCCCACTTAATGTTTCAACCATCATATCTCTTTTCTGTTCCAAATCCTTCATATGATTCAGAAATTATTCGATGGTCTCCTCTTCAATTTCCTCAAGCCCTTCACTTAGTTGCTTGATATTTTTCCCCAACTATATATGAGACCTATCTATCTCATCTTCTTCTAGAACAGAATTTAGATTTTGCTTCTCTTATTTCTTCTTTATGACAATATCAGCAAATTATCCTTCTTTACATGTTTCACCTGCAAACATACACAAATTGTCAGATTTAAAAACATGTGACCCTTTGGCCTCACTTGAAGTTTTAGTCTTCAATTCTTCATCTTCACTTCCTCCTGAAATTTCTCCATGTTCTGGTTCACAAATGTAATCTTCCATTTTCATTTCCAACTCAACTTCTTTGAGTTTTGCCATCAGCCACCTTACTTGCTTTTTTTGTAGCCTTCTCTGCATCTCATGCTATTCCACTGGCTTCTTCCTCAAATCCCAACCTAGTCTCTGGCTTTCGTCAAGTATTCTCTTTAATGCATCGAGTTGTTCTTTTAACTCTGCAATCTCTTTGTCAATTTCCTCTTGACTCATCCTCTTTCCATTTGCTTTGGCATTCTTCTTCTCATATATTATATTGTGGCTTCTCTTTGAACCTCTGTTATGACTATCAATAGTAATCTTTTTCTCCTCTTCCTTCATGAGCTCCTCACTCATCTGCAACAAGCCTCTGCAATAGCTAGTCCTCCTCGCTATAATCTTACCTCACTAAGCTCTCCTCACTCATTCTTTTGGTAAGCATGGGTACTCTATTTGGAACCTCCTTTTGAGCAACAACTTTGCTCCTTCTAGGCTTCTGCAATCTCTCACTCTCTCTTGAGAAGACTTCAGTTGTCTTCTCTATCCAATCTCTTGTTGGATTTTTCAGGTTCACTGCCACTTTTTCTTTAGAGTGTTTTCCTTACTCTGTCTTCAAGAACACATCTGGTTCTCCTCACATAGCTTCTCTTACTGTCCTTTGCTGAGATGTTTCATCTGCAACCATAATCTTTGATTTCAATTTGAAACAAAACACACTATCTTACCTCCAAGATCTATGTATGATCTTATTCTCCCATTCTTTTGCACCTTAAATGGATTTTCATCTATTTGGTCTCCAAGTCCTCTTTCCTTCAAAACTTGTACTAAGCAATCTTGCTCTCACTTTTGTTCAAGGAATCCTTTGTTCCTGTCTATTCCAAGCCTCTATTAGAACTGCTACAATCTCCCAAGAACTCCAAAAGTTCCCCTACAATCTTTTGTTGTAGCCTCTATCATTCATCAATTAACTTATGCACATTACCTTCTTTTGTGTGCAAACTCTTTTCATAGGAAATCTTTCCCCGCTCTGATTACAATTCTGCTCTAATACCACTAATGACGCAAGGTTACCCCCGCTTATACCCACAGTATGCATATAAATGCATCCACTTATTAGTCCTAGGTATTTAACTCTCAAAGGAGTCAAATCATCAACCACAAATGGTTAAGGCCCTCTTTTATCAATTCCTTTATATCGGAACTCAATCACCCCGCTCTGACCTCCTATCGGGACAATTTACCTCCTCATAACCTTCATTATCCCTTTTATTAAGGCCTTCCTCAATCTCTCTTATCGAGACTATTAAAGCCCTTCGTAACCTTTATATAACCCTTTAAGCCCGCATATATATAACCTTTCCCTTTGCTAACCTTGGTTAATATATAGTTATTGTATAAAAGCTTCTATCGATGTTCTTTTCCTTTACAAACCATTTACAAAGGAAAAACCCTACAAACATACCTTTTGCCTTTGTATGTCCTCCACACACTTTCTGAGGTTAACTTTATCGCAATCGGGTATCACTCCTTCATAGCGCATCACATATATGCCTCATCACCCCATCCCTTCCGATATGTGACTATCGGAAGCATTTGAATAACACTTAAGTCTTAAAAGACTCGGGCAACACATCTATCACAATGCACAAGAACCACACAGGAAACCCACTCCAAACACATATAGCGGATCTCAAATCTTATACACCGACACTTATAAACGTCGTCGGGTCCGTCTCCCGAAGCTTTTCTGCTACACCATTTCTCTGAACTCCGATAAGCGATAGCTCCGATCTTCGATCGTCGATCGGTGCTTTATCGCTATCGGCATATCCACTATCTAACCTCTTCCACTTAAAACTGTCGGTATGATATGTCTTACGAACCCTATAAGATTATCAGTCACGTTTGATGAGGTTTCAGGTCCGTCTAACAAATCACATATCATTCTTTCTTTTGGCCAAGGTTCATTCTTCTCTTTGGATGGTTTGTGATGCGACTTTTTGGCTCCAATTCGATCCCATCCATTGATCTCCCAGATCTAATGGTTCCTGTGCATCACTCTTCACTTCTCCGCTCGTTCCTTTTACTTAGAAATTACATTGTTTTCTTCAGCGTTTCTCCATGGTTTGGGTTTTTCCTTCAAGTTTCTTCAAAGGTTCCACTACTCAACTTCCTATGAGCTTTTCTCTCTTGTGAAATCTCCCTTTGCTATTTCTCCCCAGAGCTTCACTCTGATCTTCAACTGGATTTAATGATCCATTTATGATTACTCTGAATCATTCTGCGTCTCTCCGTATCCTTTAGAATTCTGCCTGCAACCCTATACAGAACCTACGAATTCACATGTAATGCATTCATAAATACTCGTTTCACACACTGACACAGTTAGGAATAAACATTTGTATATATATGTATAAACAAATGATTGCATTCAAGACTCTGTGCCTCGCACAGTCCTAATCTTCAACTATCAGTGGCCTCTTTCTTTACTCTGCATGTAAGCTTACATTTATACTAGAAAGCTTTGTTGAGCTAATACTGGTTCAATTCCTAAATCTTCTAAACTGGCTCCTAAATGTCGTCTCTCCTCTATGTCCACTTCTAATCTCCATTTAATTCCTAATAGCTCTCTCTCGTTCCTTGAATCATGAAACTGTTTTAAGAGTCCTAATTAACTTCCAACACTTGTCATTTATTCACCACTCATGTTCTCCTTTAATTCAAGAGAATTTACAACTTCCTCTCATTATCTAATTAATTCCTATTCTATGCACTCAAAAGCCTAAATATTACATTAATTCATCACTTAGGAGTCCAACTTCTTAAGAATACATGATCCCCTATGTCTACTTAATTAAAATGATTTTCTCTTGGGTTGAATGCTCTTGCATCAATTCGTGATTGCACAATAATAAATAATAACTAATAAGTAAACGGTTAATAACATTTACGATTATTTGTATCTGAACATTAATGGTTCCAGTAAAACACTGATTTCAAAAAATTCGATAAATTTGAAACACCAATAAATTATTGTATCTCAACGGATACATTATTAAAGATTGAATGTTTATTATGCCTGCCCCCCTCTAAGATTTTTGTATATTTCCGGTAGTTGTTAGATCGCAAGGATAAGTGTCCCCCTAAATATAAAGGAAACTTGTGGGCTAGGAAACGTGTGCCCATTGTAATTTATTGAACTTTGCCTTCATTTTTCTTGGAGTGCATGCCCTCATAACTTGTGCGCATTAATGCTTACTAGACTCTATGACCATATGTTCAAAATCCGTGCAATAACCCTTTACCTTTTGGGTGATCTAATATTACACTTGGTTAGGATATTGAGGTCTTAATGCAGTAGTATACATCTGTCATTTTATAGTGGAAGTTGTACATTAAATTATACAATATTAATTGATAGTGAAGTACATTTGCTATCATTACATAATAAGAGGTGAAAGAATTGAACCAATAGTATTTTAGATAAATGAATTTAAATGTGGTTTAAAAATAATAAATTTTAATTTATAATATTAAACTTTGGATAAGTTTCATAAAATTTTGGACAACTTAGATTTAATGTCAACATCAATTTTTTTAATACGTTATTACCCTATTGCCGCTGCAGGAATAATAAAAAAGTAATGATTGCAATATCACAATTTACTATGTATTGTGCAATAAGATGTTCAAACTTTCAACCAATACTAACTGAAATAAATACTAATCAAAAAATTATTTATATAATTAAACTTTATTAAATAAAAACAAACTAATACATAATTAGAAGTCAAAGCAATACCCATTTCATAATAATAATAATAATACCACCTACTACAATATATACAATATATGACATGCGCCTTGCATAAATTAAGGTTGGATGTACCATAAAACACGTGATTTTCATTGATAGCTCCAAATTTGTCTTGACATAGATACATACTATTGCATACATGAACGCCAACGTTGCATAGGCCATTTATACCGATAATATAGAAGTGTGTTTTAAATACCTTGATAATAAATATACTTTACTAAGAATGTTCAAGAAGCAGTACAATATTAATAGTGAAGTACATCTATCATGGAGTGATGGGAAATTATACAAAATTAATTAATAGTGAAGTACATCTGCCATGGAGTGATGGGAAATTGTACAATATTAATTAATAGTGAAGTACATTGTCATCATTACATAATAAGAGGTGAAAGAATTGAACCAATAGTATTTTAGACAAATAAATTTAAATATGATTTAAAAATAATAAATTTTAATTTATAATGTTAGACTTTGGAAAAGTTTCATAAATTTTTGGACAACTCAAATTTAATGTCAACATGAATTTTTTTTAATACGTTATTATTTGTGAATAATAAATATAAATAATTTGAAAAATAAGCATTATATATAATTACTATGTACTATAAAACACAAATTGGTTTGTAATTAAATTCCAAAATCCATTTTCTCATTGGTGTAAAGTATTGAATAGACAATTTTTATGGGTTTTATTTTTAATTAAAAAATAATTTAAAAAATATTAATTGAAAAAAAATGTAAAATAACATGTATACAATTGTATAACTCTCATTATATCAATCTATACTCTAATGACATGACATGTGTACTATATATAAGTTATTATATAAAGGAAAATTGTTCATCATTCAATATTAAATAAATAATTATTAACTGTTATCATTATCTTCAATATCAATTATATATATATAAACATTTATCTACCAAAAAAATGTTAATTATATTAAAAATAAACAAAACAATCTCATTTATTCTTTTATTTGGAGTTTTAACAACACATCATGGATATTAAAATATTTTATTAAATTAAATACAAAATTCATTCATCCATAATTTAAAAAAAAAAAATAAAAATAAAATAAAATAAAATAAAATAAAAAATAAAAAATACAACAAGAAAACTTAAAATACTTTACTTCAAGTTTATGACAATGACCTTAAAAAAAAATAAACAAACATAGAAATTTTAATGATTTATTTGGACTATAACACCAAACCAATAATGCAATAATGGTAAGGTTTGAAACTTATTAAAAAGTTGGTTTAATGAACACTTTCACTTTCTAGTGTGTTACATGTCATTGTTGTAGTACGTGATGGAGCTAACTTGCAAAACAAGATAACTAAAATTCATTTTCAGTTATAGATAATGTCCAAAAATTGAGCATCATTTATACTCACAACTTTTAGTGATGAGATTTGATTCTACTATATAGTGGCCCCACGATATTGAATACCGGGCTCACCATGTGACTACGCTTTTTAAGCACGGATGGCGTTCACGAGTTTATCTCTAAAAGTATTTACGTGTTACTTCAAATTACTTTAGTGTGTTCGTCCATTCGTATTATATGAGGTGGATCAATAGAATCCACATATTATAAGCTTTTCATGTATAGCTTTTTTTAAGATATAAATAACAACTTAAATTCATAAATCATAAATGTGCAAACGTGCGTACATATTAAATAAATACATTTATTGAGAAGTATGAAGAGTGATTAAATAAATAATAAAAATAAGTAGCTGAAAGTACAAATATTTTGGCGTTGTCATCTAAATATTTTATATAATATTTTGGGAGTGAGAATGGAAAGATGATATTATTATTATTATTTAATTTTAACGTCACAGTTAAGCTAGACACCCAATTGGTGTATAAGACTTTCCACCTAATTTCGTATAGAAATTACCTGCATACGAAATCTAAAACACATAAAATAAACAATGCGAGAGCATAACACATGAAACACATATACATTGAGATTTTCTTTTGAATCCCAAAACCGGGACTACCAGCTTGATTTTTCATTATGTTCCTTTCAATGCTATAATACATATTTATACACGTTGAAGCATCCAATACCATGGATTGAAAACCATCGCATCCAATACCATGGACCAAGAACCATCGCGTCCAAAAACATGTGCGAAAATCATGCACAAAAGCATAGGTGGGGTCCGCCTAACCTAATAAAGGGTCCAAAACCAAAATTTTCAGGGGCGTTGCCCCGAACCCCATAAAGTGGGGTTACGAGTACGCTTCAAACCCCTTGTGACCCCTCTCCGCTACACAATCGGTACAATGAAGGGGGGCTCCGCTCCCCTCTAACCCCCAGGTTAACTACATGGGCTAGTCGTGGAAAGAATATAACACAACCCAACATTCTCCCACTTGTTGTTTTCTTTCCACAAGGGACCACAAGAGAGCTTAGTCATTTTTCCAGCTCTGAAACGCCCATAGTCTCTTTACACCAAGAGAACTTCTCAAAGCTCACAAATTTTATCAATGCATTTGCAGTATTCTTCAAATTGTCCACGTTTACCAGCAACACCTTTTTGTCTTCTATCATATCCCTCACAAAGTGATATTGAACATCAATGTGCTTTTTCTTTGAATGATATGCGGGGTTCTTTGCCAAGAAAATTGCACTTTGGCTGTCATAGTCTATCCTTATAGCTCCCTGTACTAACCCCATACTTGAACACAATCTCTACAACCAAACTGTTTTCTTGCTTGCATAAGTGGCTGCCATGTATTCTTCCTTTGTAGTTGATAGTGCCACTACAGATTGTTTCTTACTCATCCAACTGACTGCACCTCCAAATAGGTTAAACACATACCCACTTGTAGATCTTCTCTGATCCAGATCTTTAGCCCGGTCTGCATCAACAAAGCCATGAATATCCAACATTCTGTCCAATCTTGATCTTCCTTGGTAGCACAAACCATAATCATTAGTGCCACGCAAATACCTGAAAACCCGCTTCACTGTTGTCCAGTGCTCCTTCAATAGCTTTGACATAAACCTGCTCAATACTCCCACTACATGTGCAAAGTCTGGTCTAGTATAGACCATTACATACATCAGACTACCGATTGCACTTGCATATGGAACACAAGACATTTCCTCTTCCTCTTCTTGTGTCTTGGGACATTGTTCAGCAGATAACCTCACACCTATAGGAATAAGAACCTTCATTGGTTTACTATTTTGCATATTAAACCTCTGCAATATTGTTTTGACATACTTCCTCTGGTTTAACCAGAGCTTCCTCTTTGCCCGATCTCTTTTAATTTCCATGCCCAAAATATAGTTTGCAGCACTAAGATCTTTCATGTCAAATTTGAAGGACAATTGGGTCTTCAAATCCTGGATAATTTTTTTGTCATTTCCAACCAGCAACATATCATCCACATACAAGACCAAATAAATAACACAGTCACCAATTAATTTAAAATACACATAGTGATCT
>APFE031642676.1:75919-95837 GCA_000404065.3 Pinus taeda
ATTTGTCTTCTTCTTGAACACCCATTTGCTGCCAATGGGTTTCCTTCCAGCCAGCAACTCCACCAGATCCCAAGCCTCATTTTTGTGCAAAGATGTCATTTCATCAACCATGACCGCTTTCCAGAGTTTGTCATCCTCTAAATCTACTGCTTCTTTCACAGTTTTGGGATCATCATCAGTAATAGATAAAACAAAATTTGAATAGAAAGCAGATGGACTATACCTTTCTGGTTGTCTTCTTTCTCGAACTGATATTCTCACAATCAAAGTTTGTGGCTCTTCATCTTCTTATTCCTCCTCTGTTGTAGATTTTGATTCTTCCTCCTTAAGCTCAAACTCTATCTTCTCAGGTTCCTTTGGTTGGACTTCATGTTTACTAACATCTTTTACCTCTCTGAACACCACATCTCGGTTGTACACAACCTTCCGTGTCACTGGGTTCCAAAGCTTATAACGCTTTAAACCATCCTTATACCCAATAAAGATGCACTTTTCAGATTTACTATCCAACTTAGTTCGTTTCTCCTTTGGAACATGTACATATGCATCACATCTAAATACCCTCAGATGTGAAAGAGAGGGTTTCTTACCAGTCCATACCTCTTGTGGAGTCTTATCCTCCAACTCTGATGAAGGTGACCTGTTGACCAGGTAACATGAAGTATCCACCGCCTCTGCCCAGAATTCATGTCCTAACCCGGCACCACTGAGCATGATTTTTGCCCTTTCCATCAACATCTTATTCATTCTTTTTGCAACTCCATTTTGCTGAGGTGTATATGGAGTAGTCTTTTGTCGTGCTATACCACACTTCTTATATAATTCCTCAAATTCCTTGCTGCAAAACTCTCCACCATTATCTGTCTTCAGCACCTTTATCTTTTTCTCTTTCTAATTTTCCACGAGAGCCTTAAATTCTTTAATCCTGTCAAAGGCTTCATATTTCTTCTTAAGGAAATATATCCATGTATTCCTTGAGAAGTCATCTATAAATGATACATAGTATACAAACTTACCTAGCAATAGAACCTTCACAGGTCCAAACACATCACTATGCACAAGTTCTAATATATGTTTCGCCCTCTTACTACCAGAGGGGAAACTCACCCGATTCTGTTTCCCATATACACAATTTTCACAGAAATCAAAATCCAGAGAGCTATTACTCGTACCTTTTACCATACCTTTACCATGAAGTATTTGAAGGCCCTTCTCTCCAATATGTCCAAGCCTTTGATGCCACAACATGGTCTTCTCTCCAGAGGCTACTAGATTTTTTGCTCCACTTTCAGGAACCAAAGAACTGTTGCACCCATCAATAACAATGCTACCTTGCAACTTGTACATAGTTCCAGTTCGAATTCCCCACATCAATACCAATGCTTCCCAAACCATTTTGCATGTATCCTTCTCGAACACTGCTTTTACACTTGCATCATCCAGCTTGCTTACATAAATAAGATTTCTAGCCAATGCAGGAATATGCAAAACATCTGGAAGTGTTCTAACCCTTCAACCTTGCAACTTCAACTTTACTTTTTCACGATCAATGATTCTAGCCTTCCTATCATCCCCTAAGAAGACATCACCACCATCATATTTCTCATACTCGCAGAACCACTCTCTATGGGGAGTGAAGTGAAAGGATGCACCTAAGTCAATCAACCATGTCTCATGATCTACATGTGTACTTGAAGAAGCCAAGTACACATCCCCACCTTCATCTGAGGTGGCTTTCGCTTCTACAGAAGGAGCATCATCAGATCCATTTCCTTTATCAAGAGTTTTAGATTTACAGTCCCTTTTGTAGTGCCCTTCCTTTCCGCATTTCCAGCACACAACTTTTACAGGTTTTCCTGGAGATTTAAATCTCCCTCTAGATTTAGATCTCCCACTTGATGACTTATTTTTGTTTCTGTTCTAGGACCGTCCTCATACAGACAAGGCATCACCATTCTAGCTCTTCATATTTTTTCGTCTCATCTCCTCTGTCAGCAAAGATGAGACTTTTCATCAAACTCCAAGGCAGTTGCATTGCTACCTATTGCAATAACCAAACTATCCCGCGAATCTAGTAGAGAACACAAAAAACTAATGCACTTATCTTCATCTGAAATCTTAATATCAATAGATGCTAACTGACTTACCACAGTATTAAATGTGTTCAGATGTTCTGTCAACGAGTCTCCATCTTTCATCCTCAGGTTATATAGCTTTTTCTGCAGCAACAATTTATTCACCAGAGACTTAGATTGGTACAAAGTCCCTAACTTGTCCCACAAAGCCTTCGCCATAGCTTCCCCTGATACATTCAACAATACTGAATCTGAGACACACAATCGTATTGTGCTTTTTTCCTTCCGGTCCAACTTCTTCCATTCTTCATCGGACACTCCCGTTGGTTTAGTACCCAGATCTACCGCAATCCACTGATCTTTATCCACTAACAGATCCTTCATCTTGAGTTTCCACAACTCAAAACTCTAACCATTAAATTTCTCAATCTCTATCTTTCCACTGCTCACCATCTTCTTTCACCACCAGAATCGATCTCGCAGATCTCCCACTGAACAGGGTTTACCACAGGCTCGAGCAAAACCCCTCAACAACAAAGGTGTCCCCTTGAAGCCAAAACTGCTCTGATACCAAATGTAGGTTTTAACCCTGTACAGAAATTACCTGCATACGAATTCTAAAACACACAAAATAAACAATGCAAGAGCATAACACATAAAACACATATACACAGAGATTTCCCCTGGATCCCAAAATCAGGATTACTAGCTTGATTTTTCATTATGTTCCTTTCAATGTTATAATACATATTTATGCACGCTGAAGCATGCAATACCATGGACCGAAAACCATCGCGTCCAATACCATGGACCGAAAACCATCACGTCCAAAAACATGTGTGAAAATCATGCACAAAATCATAGGTGGGTCCACCCAACCTAACATAGGGTCCAAAACCAAAATTTTCTGAGGCGCTCCCTCGGACCCCATAAAGTGGGGTTACGAGTACACCTCAAACCCCTTATGACCCCCCTCCGCTACACAATCAACGCAATGAAGGGGGGCTCCGTCCCCCCTCTAACCCCTCGGTTAACTACGTGGGCTAGTCGTGGAAATAATATAACACAACCCAACACCACCACATTGGTGTATGAGACCCTCTAGTTTGTAGGACAAAGGAGACACCACATTGGTGTATGAGACCCCCTAGTTTGTGGGACAAGAGAGACACCACATTGGTGTATGAGACCCCCTAGTTTGTGGGGCAAGGGACCCACTTCCGGGCATTGATTTCATTGCTAAGTCTACGAAAGTATACATACTCTACCCCCTTTAGTTTTGAACGTGTGACCTCTTAGGAGGAAACACATGCTCTTAACCATTAGACCCACTCTTTTCTACACTCAAAGTGTAGAAAAGATAATGTTTATTTTATAATTTAAAAGTTTATTTTATGATTTAAATGTCTATTCTATTAAAATGAAATCTATCTCTATGTTATCTACATAGGATAGGATATTTTAATAATAAAATCTTTATTTTATTGTTAAAGATAATTTGATTTTATAATATTGGTGGTTAATATTTTATCTTCTTAATGTATTATATATGATTGTTTCTATACAAAATTAGTGTGGGTTTCATAATCATTATAATGATGGTGGTCAATTTTGATATGCACCTGAGCATGTGAGCATCATTATAATGATGGTTTCACGGTTGAGCATGCACCAAGGTTGTTAAGTGGTGCACATGCCTTGGAATTAGGTGTATGTGGTCTTGTTTATGCTAATTAATATTAAGGTGTCAATGTTTTGTTCCTAAATTATGTTTATCAATAATAATGAGATGTTATTAGAAGCGTTATTCCTTGACCTTCTAAGATGAATGATTTGTATTTTAGATCACAAAATGGTTGATTGCTAAGGAAAAATTACTACAAGGCTTAGGGGTAAGGCCAAAGGCCAAGCAATGAATATAGAGGTATGTTTCCCAAGGATAAAATGCTAAAATTCACTTACGTCTATATTTCTAGACGAAAGGATTTATTGTTGAAGAAATTTAAGAAAAAGAACAAGGGGTGCTAGAGAAATGATTAAGTTTTAATTGCCAAACACAATATGGGTGTGCTCAAGAGAAAGACCCAAGGAGTTGAAACATGATCGTCGAGAAAAGGGCCAACCCCATGTTGGACATTGGATAAACTAATGTTCCCCATGTGTTTCGTGACATGGACTAACCGCCATCTCCATGGGGTCTTATCTCCTGGCGATGCGGATCGATTGACTAACACTGTCGGTTTTGGTCTACAGAAATCATGATTCACAAACAGGTGGTATCAGACCGTAGGTCAACGAGTTCAATACAACACCCCGACTCGTGTTTGGGGGGGGGGGGGGGTTGGGGGGGAGATTGTTGGAAATTGGATAAACCAACACTCCTAATGTGTTTTGTGACATGGACTAACCGCCTCTCGTGGATCATTATCTCTAGCAATGTGATCGTTGACTAACACCTGCGGGTTTTGGTCTAACGACAATCATGATTCCCAACACCTCATTCACTAACCAAGCAAGATTTGTTTTCACCAATCAAAACGAAAACAAGTGATTAGCTAGCAAAGAAACAGTTTAGGTAAGTCCCATATCCTCGAGCAAAGAGCAGTAAGCTTGCTTTACTTGTGTCAAGCACAAGATAATTGTGCTTAAGAGAAAGACCCAAGGAGTTGAAAAATCATAATCGAGCAAAGGGCCAACCCCATTCGCTAAACAAGCAAGATTTTTTTCACCAATAAAAAGGGAAACAAATGATTAGCTAGCAAAGAAACAATCTGGGTAAGCCCATCTCCTCGAGCAAAGAGCACTAAGTTTTCCTTGTTTCAAGCACAAGATGGTTGTACTTGAGAGAAAGACCAAAGGAGTTGAAACATGATCATCGAGCAAGGGGTCAACCCCATTCACTAACCAAGCAAGATTGTTTTCACCAATAAAAAGGAAAATAAGTCATTAGCTAGCACAACAACAATTTTTGTAAGTTCCAACCCCTCGAGAAAAGTGCAATACTCCTTACCACCCCCTTGTATTATATTAGGCCACGAAAAGTGTTACTTGATATATAACTTGACATCTAAGGTTTGTTACAAATATGGGGTCATAAATTCCACTTTTTCCAGTGTTGTTAAGACTTGAAATCAATGCCACCATTGAATATAGCTCATCGAGAGCTTTTTAGAAATCTAAATTTTATCTCAATCCGACTCCTAGATTGAAATTTGTGCCCTTCTGAAGTTTGACCAATTAGATTAGGCCACATCAACATTAGGCTTCCATGTGGAACCCACATGGAATCCACATGTGGTCCTTATTAGACTACCACATCAACTTGACACAAGTCCTCATCATCATGGTACCGCCACATGTAGTCCAAGTGAAATTGTTGCACCATAACAATGCATGTCCATGTCATTATGGGCTTCTACATGGCATCCCCATGGGCACAACCACATTGTCTCGACTGTAGGTCCCACAAGGCCTCCTCTTTGTGCTTTGCGAGAATTCATCATTATAAGAATTTTGGGTCAATACTTCTCTTCATCATGTCATATATTGTAGGTTAACTAGTTATACCTCGTGGCGGTGGGTGGCCTATCGATGAAAGGGTTCCCACACTGGAACCCCTTCAATCCAAACATGTCATATTGCACCTCCCCTAAGTGGTGGTATCGAATTTGGGAGGAGGGGGTATGCAATCATTTGCAGTCATTGATCAGGGAGATGCACTTTAGCACTGATCCCAACCCTGTCTCCCCTACTCATTAAACATAGACCACAAGCCGCCCCCCCCCCCAATTTGTCTCTACCATCGATATACCACCAACAATCATTTGCAAGAACCTAAGGAATCGATGGTGAGAAGTGAGTGATGTTAAGGCTCCACATGACCATTGCCACTTCAACTCAATTTGTGGCCCACCAGGTCATTCCCCTCAATGTTTTTCAACATTCCACCTTCATATCCAACTCGCACCTGATTTGGCATTACAATGTTTCTTCACTCCTCACTGCCCCAAACCTCTAAATCTTTGGATTCACACTTTTATATAGTATAGAACCCACTAGGTTAACCTACCATATATTATCAAGAAAAATGTCTAGAACTATGGGGTGAAATCCATTTGGCCCATTTCCCATCTTGCCTCTAGTGGGGTGTGCACTGCTAGCCACCCTAGACCCCCGATTCTTGGATCTAGCTCTACACACAATACAACCAATGTGGGACCCACACTTGTCTCCTTTCCCATCTATTCCTCCATTGACATGTGCACGCCTTGTTACCCCCAAAACCCAGATGCCTAGATCCAACTTATTGTGCAACATTCCCTCTAGTGCACATCCAACCTCGCATCTTCCCTCTCTACCATAGGACCTCCCAGACCCCTGTTTCCCCCATTGTGGCACTTCAATGTCGTATACTCCTAGGGCACACCTTCCTAGCACCACCATGTGGCATCTACGTGGCTCCTCATGGTGCTACCATGTCATCTAAAGGGTGGGGACCACCACATCCTCCCATTGGTGTTGGCACAAAGAATCAGTTCACTACGGTTACAGTCAAATATAGGCCCACAAGATCTAGTTTCCACGCATGAGTTCTAGCCCTTGATACCACTGGATGCCCAGATGAGTGACTTACTCCAATGCATAGCGAGTGAACAAAGTTACATATTTATGAAATTATTAATACTTGGGGCGTTGGTCCAAACACCAATTTTTTTGCAAAAGATGATCAAGGCCTAAAGTTTGGCCTCTACAAGTGAAACGAGCCTGAACCTTCATTTTTTTTCCTCTATTTGGCAGTTTATTAGTGAATCATACAAATTTTTCGTTCAAGAAAATAGAAAAAATATATATACTTCAAAGACATATGGTTTTAAATGAATTTCACCAATTATAAGCCTTTCATTACATACATACAAACACTCAACTACCATCATATGACTAATCGTTATATCATAAACATAGTGGCAACTTCATGATGTTACCAGTCATTGAAACATAATATTCAATATAGCCAACAGTAGTGTAATAACAACATTCAACATCCATGCATGAATAAGCATGATCATGATAACATTCATCCCCAGAATAAGGCTATCATAGCTTAAAGGCCGAAGATACATAGTTTTATAATTATCTGAGTGAATTGAAATAGTTGGGAATTGTTAGAGTGACTTCAACTATCCACCCAACTATAGGCCAACTACACTATAATTTCTCTTATAGTTGACCACCCTTAAGTTGGATCTAGAATCTAAGGGGGGTATAGGCTTAACGAAGTTCACACCAAGGCTTTACCAAACCTTCAGGAGGAGGAGTGCACTGTTCAAGTGTTTTATCAACTACCCTCAAGAATTAAGCACCACAACGACCCACTTACTTTTGAAACCAAAACACAATACTTCATCCAAGACTCAAATAGGATATTGCTTAGTTCCAGGAGAATGAATCTATTGTATATGTGCTTTATTAGCTAGATTTTCAAGGTAGACACTACAAGATTCTGCAGCTCACTATTCAGGTGGTTTATTAGCTTACTTAGCAAGCAATAAGTGGTTTATCAACTTTCCGAGCAAGAAATTTGTGGTTTATCATCTCTTTCAGCAGGCACCATAGTGGCTTAGCTTACTTGTCTAGTGGTTTATCAGCCTTCCAACAAGAACCCAGGAGTTTTATCGTCCCATTCAGCAAGCACCAAGTGGTTTTATAAATTCTCCATAAAGAACTTAGTCATTTATCAACTTACTCAACAAGCACTAAGTGGTTCAATTCTCCACTCAACCTCCCACAGGCCATACAGGCTTAGGCAGTCATAGTCTAGCTTGAATAATTCTTCTCCACATATCTTTCTTTGTTTATTATGTGTTTTCCTTGCATCTACCCATGTTGTTCTTTGCTACCTCTCACTAATTGCTTCTCCTTTGATCTTCTCATGTGATAATTGACCACACCCACACCAATCCCCTTGTTCTCTTATATGTTGACCTTATTCTACTCATCTCGAGGCAGCCACCCTCCTCGGCCTTGACCTAGGAGGAAGATGGGTGTTTTCCTTATTTTCCTTCCCACACACTCTGCAGCTTTATTAACTATTAATGTAGGTAAATCAATTAAGGTGGTTTTTTCATTTTAAATATGTTTGGTATGGTTGTCTTGTGACCCTTCATAGGCTCTCCCCCCTTCAAAACTTTATATTCGTTTCTTGTACTCAGCTCATCTAGTCAATCAAATTTTTACACAAATTTACATAAGTTTACACACTGGAATTTACATACACAAAAAATGGCTATTACAGTCGCTGCCCCCTTAAGGGAAAACCATCCTCAATTTTTTAACAAAATAAAAAGAGAAATTATAGATACTGAGATTTATATTTACAACTCATGCATTCATTTACACAATGAAAAAAAATGGATACAACACCCTCATTTTATCTAAAATTTCATAGGTGGATTCATCTAGCCCAAAGTGATTCCATTACACCTTGACATGCTCTATTACTTGATTTTGGAGCACGATCTACCTCCAGTTTAGGATGCATAGAGGTTCTGGTTGGAACTCTCCCTTTGATTCCACCTTCCATTTTGATTACTAAAGTGTGGTGATATGCTTGCCTATTATCCAATGCAACATAAATTTGTGGAATGTTATGAGCCACATCATTCATTATTGATGCCTCTCACATGTTTTATAACTTGGTGCCACTATGTTGTTGTTATAGATATATTTCCACATGTGGTTCTCTCCACATATCCAACACTGCAAGGGCCCCTTTGTGAACCCCTCAGACTCTTCTCTTGTTGGTTTAGTGGGGCAGTCTCTGCTGGTAGTAGTGAATTTTTGTTGAAATTCACCCTTGGAGTGGTTAACTTTAGGTTCCTACCTCTTAGCTTATATCCTAAGGACTTATGCTCTTTTCCATTTAAACTGATCTTATCTCTCTTTTTCTAGTATGTTTGAAACTTTTTCCGATGCCTAGATTGCTTGTAACAATATTTGGCCTTTCAGATACTGTCCTCTAGGGTCCTTGGTTCATCAAGTCAATTATGTCTAGTAGGTTTATGGTAGCCCACTGAGGTACCTTTGAATCTTCACATCTCTTATATAAGGCATATACATCAACAACTCCAAAATATATTAGTGTACTCATCAATAGTAAGTTTCCCTAGCTTATGCTCATGAAATTCTTCAACTTTGTTGTCATATTACCTCTCAGATAGGTACTTATCCCAGAAATATCTCTCAAGCCTTTCCCGTGACAACTCTTTCTCTCTAAGGCCTTTAACATTTCTTAAATCCTCCCACCATATATCAACCTTTCCCTTCAAAAATGGAAATTTCTACTTTGTCCTTGATGTTTTTAGAGAAGTCATGTACTTGGAAGTATTTATTCATTCCCAACAACTAGGATTTTTATCTTCAACCATCTTAATCTCTCCATCAAAGGTAGTGGGTTTTTCTTTCTTGAACTCTTCCAGAATTAAGTTTTTCTCACTTTTCCCTTGCTAATGATGTCTCTTAATTGCAACACTAAACAACTGTTCATGGTGTGCTGAGTGAAGTTCCTCTTCTCACTATGTCTTCACTTTCATGTCTCTGTCTCTTTCTTAACTTGCTTCCTTCAGACCTATTAGCCTTCAATCCATGCTTCCGTATTTTAGATGGGAATTTTTTGGATTTATTCCTACCTAGATAGTTGGCACCAATCTCATGTATCTTTTTCCTTTGTAAATCTAAGAAACTATACAAAATAACTGCATTCAATTCTGCTTTCTTTTCTTAAGCTTTGACAATCTTTTCATTGCTTTCCTTACAACTCCTTAATTCAACCCTTAAAATCCTAAGGGTTTCCATCCAATCAAGGGAATTTTCCTCTATCTACTTCCCAACTGAGTCCTCTTCCTTATTATATTGAGACCAATCCATGTTATATTGTACCATTCTTCTTCGTATTCCCTTATCCCCTTGTTGTAATAATGTTGTGCCAAAATTAAGAATATTATTTTGAAGCATGTTGATTTTATGTTGTTCAAAAATCCATGATAGTCACATGTTTCAAGAAACAAGAGGACATATTAGCATATTAATAATCACATCAATAGCGGGTCCAAATCAACATGTTAGAAATCACATCCATATCAAGTTGAAATTAGCATTTTGTCAAGGTTGGTAATCACATTAGCTATCAATCCAAGGGAAATTTAGCACATGCACTAATTAAAATATTACATTAAATTTGGATGTGAGCCTCTTTAGGTTTAGTGTTGAACCTAGGCTCTAATATCATTTTGTAACACTCCCTCCCACTTGTTTGTACTATCTCAAGTCATGGAAGGTGTTACTTGATATTTGACCTGACCTCTAAGGTTTGTTATGAAAATGGGGGTTATAGAATTCCACTTTTTTTCCAATGATGTTAAAACTCAAAACAAATGCCACCATTTCATTCAACTCATCAAGATTTTTTTGACAATATAAATTTTATCTCAATCTGACTCCTGGATTGAAAGTTATACCCTTCTAAAGTTTTACCAATCATAATAGGACACGTCAACATTAGGCTACCACGTGGCACCCATGTGGCATCCACGTATGGTCCTTATTAGACTACCACATCAACTGGACATGGGTCCCTCTCATCATGTTACTTCCAAGTGGCATCCATGTGTATTCTATGTGGCATTGCTATGCCATCATAGTACCCCAGCCACACCATTATGGGATCCTACGTGGCATCCTCATTTCTACATCCACATTGTCTCTAACATAGGGCCCACAGGGCCTCCTAGTTGTGTTTTGCAAACATTCCTTATTATAAGAATTTTGGGTCGATCCCGCTCTTCATCATGCCACCTAATATAAGCTAACCAGTTACACCTCCTAGCGATGGAATGTCTCTTTGTTGCAGGGTTCCCACGTCGGAACTACGGTTGGGCTAGTGAGGAAACTCCTTCATTCCAAACTAGTGATATTGTGGGTCCCTCATTGGTGGCATGGAATATAGCAGGAGGGGGGTATGCAATCATTCACATGCGTTTATCATGGAGAGGCGATTTGGCACCAATCCCAATCGTACACCCTGCTTGTTAAACATAAACTATGAACCCCCCCCCCCCCCCCCAATTGATCTATTGTTGATTATCATATGCAAACGCCTAAGAACTCGATGTTGGGTGTTGAGCGATGTCAGGGCTTCACATGGAGACTACCACATTGACTTAACATGGGGCCCACCAGTTCCTTCCCATCAATGTTTTTCAACATTTTTCCTTCATATCCAACTCGCACCTAATCTGGTGTTACAAAGTTTCTTTAGTCATCACCACCCTAGAACTATAGATATCTATATTCACACTTGTATTTAGTGTGGAACCCACCAAGATAACTCACCCTCTTTCATTGGGAAACATGTCTAGTGTTGTGGGGTGAAGGCCAACCAACCCATTGCCCATCTGGTCTCTATCGGGATGTGCACCCCTGGTCACCCCAAACCCTAGATGCTTGGATCCATCTCCACACACAATACATCTAGTGTAAAACCCACATATGGCTCATTACTCATCTAGGCCTCCACCAGGGTGTGCACCCCTTACCACCCCTAGACCCTGGATGCCTAGATTTGGATCATCGTGCAATATTCCCTCCAATTCACATCCAACCATTCACCCTCACATCTACCCTCTACCACTGAACCTCCATTGCCTCTGTGATGACACTGCCACATCGTAGACTCCTAGGGTGCACCTACCTAGCACTGGAATGTGGCATCTACATGGTTTCTATCAAATTTGGCCCCACAATGATATGATATCCACATAGGAGTGCCAACCCTTGACACCATGATATGCTCAAATGACTGAGTTACTCCCACGCATAACGAACAAATATAGTTATAGTTTTACAAATTTCTTAAAATTTGGGGCACTAGTCTAAACATCAATTTTTTTCTTGGAGATAATCAATGCCTGAACCTTAGCCTCCATGGGTGAAATGCGTCTGAATCTTCATTCTCATGAGTGTATATGTGTTTTCTTGCTATGGTGGTTTATGAGAAAATATTACAAATTTTTCATTCAAGCAAGCAACAACAACGAAAATAATTCCAAGGCTTATAGTTTTTAATCAATTTCACTAGTTATAAGCTTTCCATTGAATCCATACAAACACTCAACTAATAACATATGACTAACCAATTTATCATAAACAAAGTAGTAGCTTCATTATGCTATCAATCATTGAAACATAACATTCAAGGTATCCAATAATAGGTGTAATAATAACATTCAACATCCATTCATGAATAAGTATGATCATAGTAACATTCATCCCCAAAACAAGCTTATCATAGGCTAAAGGCCAAAGATACATAGTTTTATAGTTATCTGAGTGAATAGAAATGGCTAGAATTGGAGGAGGGGCTTCAATTTTCCACCCAACCATAGGCCACTTACACTACAATTTATCTTGCATCTAACTACCCCCAATCCAAATCTAGAGTCTGAGGGGGGTATAGGATCAAAGAAGTTCACACCATGGCTTTAACAAACTTCCAGTAGGAGTCCATTGTTCAAGTTGTTTATCAACTACCCCTAGGTAGTAAGCACCACAATAACCCTCTTCCTTCAAAAACCAAGGCACATGACTTCAACCATGACTTAGTTGGGGTATTGCTTAGTTCCAGGAGATTGAATCCATTGTGGAAAGCATTATAGGAGCCTGCATCCCACTCTCTAGGAAGTTTATTAACTTACTTATCAAGCACTAAGTGGTTTATGAACTTTCCAAGAAATAACATAGTGGTTTATCAACTCTTCAAGCACAGTGGCTCAACTTACATGCCTAGTGGTTTATCAACCTTCCAACAAGCACCCAAGTGTCTTATCAAACCCATTCAACAATTACTATATGGTTTCATAGCTTATCCAACAAGCACTTAGTGGTTGATCAGCTTAATCAATAAGAACTAAGGACTCCAATTCTCCAATAAGCCTCCCACTAGTCATACAAGCTTAGACACAGATAGTCCATTATAAATCATTCTTCTCCACAAATTTTCCTCCATTTTGTTGTTTGTTTTCCTCATGTCCATCCACATTGTTCTTCGCTACCTCTCTCCATTTTATTCTCCTTTTCTTTGTTCAAGCAATAATTAATCACACCCACACCAATCCCCCTATTCTCTTGTGTGTTTACCTTCTTCTCCTCTTCTCAAGATAGCCACACTCCTTGGCCTTAACTTATGAGGAGGATGGGCATTGTCCTTATTTTCCCTCGTGCCCACTCTGGAACTTTATTAACTACCAGTGCAAGAAGCCCAAGTTAGGGTGGTCCTTATGGGTTTAAATGCACTGGGTACAGCTATCTCATGGCCCTTCATAGGCCCTTCCCCCTTTAGAACTTTGGATCCATGTCCCCTCCTCACTTTAGTTAATCAACTAAATTTTTACACAAATTTACATAAGTTTACACAGTGGAATTTACATACATGGCGTGCAACAAAAAGGGTTGTTACACAAAGAGTAGTTAGTATAACAACCTTGGTGAAAATTCCATGTAATAAAAATAAATAAAGGAAAAATAATAACCATGGATGATGGGACACTTATTCCAAGATGAATGTTGGGAAAAATCCTAGTGATGAGGATCACTTGTGATTGGTTATTGCTAAGGAAATTGGCAAAGGCAATGGCTAAGGCTTTGGAAAGGCAAAGTGGCATTTTTGGCACAATTATTTGTGAAAATAATGGAAATTAGGAGCAAAGTGAGGTGAAAGGTAACAGGTTGCATGTGATGAGGAAAATGAAGGGAAATAATGGGAAATGAATAAAATAGAGGCCTCATTCATAAAAAGGTTTATGAGTATCAGTTTGTGATATTTTTTCAGTCTAGTGTTGGAGCTCTATTCTATTAGCTCTCTCTCATACTCTTGGAGGCTTAGAGTTTTATTGGAGCACACTTGGAGGGTGTGGCATACTTTGATTTTTGGAGCAAGAAGTCAAAGGAAGAGAAGGAAATCACAAGAGGGCATCGGGATCAAAAACTACATCATATTTTCTTGCAGGTATTGAGTTGCATGTATGTTTCCTTCACTAGTTTTGGCATGCATGGAATATGCATGTGGATTTTTTGTTATGAGCTACCATTGGCATGGAGGATGGTCAGGATTGACAGTGGATTGCCTAGCCTTTCCATTTCCTGTATATCCATGGTGATTGTGGGTTTATTTCCTTTTTTTTTTATTGGATCTCATGTTTTCTTAGCTTGGGTTGAGTTATTAGTCCCATAGCCTTGGTTAGACAAATGCTCTGGAGACCTGGAACAACTTGGGTTGAGTTACTAGTCCCATAGACTGGGTTGGACAAATGCTATGGAGCCCAGTGAAATATGTGGGTTGAGTTACTAGTCTCGTAGCCTCGGTTGGACAAATGCTCTAGAACCCTAGATGGCTGGGATGGATACCATTCTGATGATGGTTTTGGTGATGTCTGACTGTGAGGTGGAATCACTGTTTGATGGGTTGACGTGGATGGCATCTAGAAGCCCTGGATGAGTTTTGATTGATGTGTTCTATGAGATCTAACATTCATGCTTGGAATATGGCACGGGGGTGAATGGATGAAGAGAGATTTGGCTCATCCATTCTACGGTCGGGTGGAACGTGGAAGTCCCATACCGGGTTTGGATTTTGCATCATTAATGAAAGGTTATTTCTCCTTATATTTCTATGGGTATTATGATGGATTATATGTGATTTATATGGTTGTGATTTCATGGATAATTTTAGTCCCTATTATGTTGGTTATTTACATGTTTTATGACAAAAACCATGTGTGGATCTCATCGTGTTTTTACTTGTACTTGAATGATCATTGTATCTATGAACTAATGGATGGAATGGAAGTTGATGTGTTTAGGCATCAATGGTTCTTAGCGATTCTCAGCTAAGTATGAGACCCCTATGCTCAGAACTGTTAATTAGACATGTAGATTACACATGTGAAATATGTTTGATGAAATGTCTGTTGTGGCTGGCAGGGGTCTAGTCAAGGTCTTGAACAAGTATTTTCTTTAATATTGTCATTTCCAAGTTATTTTGATGATTTGAAGAGATGGTTCAATTCTGGGCAGTGACTTGGGTTCTGGGCCTGAAAAGTGGCTCAAATCTTGGAGTCACTGGCATAGCACTCACAGTTTTGGTCTCTAGTCATGGGTAGGCAAGCCTGTGAGAGCGATTTTGGGTTTCTGGTCATCCTTATGCCTATAATATTGGAACGACTAAGGCTTAAGTTGTCAAAAATATCAGTGGGACCCCAACACAAGATGTCTAAAGTATTGGATTGGTTCCTGAGGGTACCATAGTAGATGATTAATGTCTGTATGGCATGTTTCTGTCAGTTCCACTTCCTTAACATGACTTAGGAGGTTGAATCATATCATAGTGGCCTCTCGTCGCATGCTTACCCTGACTGGCCAATTGCTTGGGTAGACGTGGGAGGAGGGTGTTACAGTAAGCTTCCCTTATTTGATAACTAGTGTTGTGTGATATAAGGAAGTATTTTCTTGGCCAAGTGATAAACCGTTTTATAATTCTAGTGTCTAACAAAAGGAAAAACAATGTTGAAAAAGGAGATGGATCATCCACTTATCAATGTTTAAGAAATGATCAAGCAAAGGCATTAATAAAATTTTTGAGGGTTATATTTTCCATGGACTAGTTTCTCTACGACACACAATGTTTGGAAACCCTTGTAAATAAAGTGTAGGTACATTAATGAGGAAGTTACCACAAAGGAAATGTGGTTATATTTATACCTAGTAAGTGAATCCTAAACATTGGCTAAGAAAAACTAGTAAGTGGAGAAAGAGGCCATGAAGCATATGATTTTGAGTCTTCACTTATAAGATGAGACAAATGAAAATCTATGGGGAAAACCCCAGTAAACAATGAAAAGCTAGCTAGCTGGAGACCATGTCTTTACATCACTCTTCCTCTGCAGAGCATTTACCCTTTACATCATTTCCAAAGATACTTCCCATAAACCCAGTTTCCAAGGCCGTTGCAATCCCTCAGTTTCTTCCTCGTGTCAATTTGCAGAGTTTACAACTGAGCCTAGTGCCGATCAACACTAGCATCCATCCATTACTCATGCCGACCCTCTTTTGGCAAGTTTTTATAAATGGAAATGAAGCTTCATGAATGGAAGTCTGGTAAATGGTTAGATGAGATAGAGCTGAGAGACACTGTTTGGGCTCTTTTCCCCTATTAAAATGGAACAAACTCAAAGAGATAAGACCTCTCCCATCATAATAGGATCCATATCCCCTCCCTCAAGCTATATAAACTTCTATTATTCCAACTTCAGCTAGCTAATGAAAGGGCTTGAATAATCTATAAATCTTGAGAGCGTTAGCCTTCTAGTTTATGCTTGTAAAGGGAGAATACGTGTGTAGTTTGTTTGGTTTAGAGCAAAGAGGAAGAAGACTTGAACTTCCATTGTTTGAGGTGAATCATAAGATGCTAATAGTGGTGCTGGAACCCGGACATGCTGAAGGAGACCTGCAACGCTAAGGCGAAGGTTGTACTTTCCTTTTTGTCATAATGATGCAACTGATATTTTATTTCCTATATCAATTGCATATGGTTTTTGGTAGCTTAAGACTCCTTAGCCTCTTAAGTAGGTTGAACATGTTATATGCTATCCTGTGTGCTTTGGTCTCTTGTCTATTTGTTTTAGGTGCTTGATTGACATTAAGGAGCTGATCGCTGGAGCAAAGACACGAGGACTTCATCAAACAAGGATTAGCGATATAAGAGGTAGGATCTTATCCATTCTCAATCTAAGGGAACTTATGTCAGATTGTCCCATTTGTGGCTAGACCCTCCCCCTTGGGCTAGAGGGATTGTCTCTGTCCACTGAGAGAATCTTCCTACTCCACACCGATTGCTTGGGTAGACGTGGGAGGAGGGCATTACAGTATGCTTCCCTTATTTGATAACTAGTGTTGTGTGATATAAGGAAGTATTTTCTTGGCCAAGTGATAAACCATTTTCAAATTCTAATGTCTAACAAAAGGAAATATGATGTTGTTGAAAAAGGAGAGGGATCATCCACTTATCAATGTCTAAGAAATGATCAAGCAAAGGCATTAATAAACTTTTTGAGGGTTATATTTTCCATGGACTAGTTTTTCTATGACACACAATGTTTGGAAATCCTAAATAAAGTGTAGGGACATAAATGAGGAAGTGACCACAAAGGAAATGTGGTTATATTTCTACCTAGTAAGTGAATCTTAAACATTGACTAAGAAAAACTAGTAAGGGGAGAAAGAGGCCATGAAGCATATGATTTCGAGTCTTCACTTATAAGATGAGACAAATGGAAATCTATGGGGAAAACCCTAGTAAACAATGAAAAACTAGCTAGTTGGGTTTTTGGGTTATACCATCCTCGTAAGAAACAACAACAAGCCTCATAGGGCCACATATACAACACAAGGTTAGCCCATCATCAAGCTACGTTAGCACACATAAATGCCACATCATCACAACCATTGAGAATCCATGGTTACAACCAAGATCGACTTGACACTATCAAAGTTGTAGAGGAGACTAAAGTGTTGACTCCAAATAAGTTAGTAGAAGCAAAGAACTCCTTAGGTGTTGAGAATGTTTATGGTCAAAGAACCCAATAACCTCTTTAAAGGTGTAATCACATCTTGAATAAATCTAATTAAAGAAGAGTCATTAATGATATAAGAGCTTTTATTCCTTAATCACAAAAGTTTCCTTTTTAAACCATTAAAGGCCAGAAAAGAAAGAGGCTATATGTAGATTTTGAACATTCCAAAATAAGAATGTACATTAATTTAAAAAACTTAACCCTAAAGTATGAAAATGATTTGAAAATTATACTAAAATTCTAATAAAAATAAAGATAAACTCTATTTTCAAAATTCATTCACAAACATGTGAAAGATAATTTAAACACCCAAATCAATGAAAGTTTCTAACCATCCAAGTGATAATAAAATAGTTGATCAAGTTTAAAAAAACCAAATGTAATTATGAAGACATTAGTGTCAATCTAATTTATTTAGATTTTTTAATGACATTTTAAAATTTCTTCCAAAAAATTCTCTAGTGAAATGTATTTTTATATCATATAAATAAATATATATTTTTTAATAATATTTATTAATTATTATTATATTTTTATTTTAAGTAATAAAAAAAAAAAAATATTTATTTAAAATTTGTTTTTTCTAAATAAATCTATTTATTTGTATATCATATAAATAAATAATATTTATTTTTATTGATATTATATTATCTTTAAATAATTAAAGAAAAAATCATATTTTTTTATATAAATAATTATAAAATATATATATTTTAAATAAATCCATTTTATACTTTATCCGAAATTTCTAACTTTACTTAACACTTTTCGAGGAATTGTGGACCAAAAATACCTTTGTTGAAGAAAATTAATGTGGAAAATATACACATTTCAACTTACACGAGATTGTGCACTACGATATGATTGCACTCAAATCCACGTCACTATATAATAAATAGTTTTTCAAATTTATGCAATTAAAAAAGATATCCATTCACCAAACTCATGTGATGCTTGTATTTAACTTTATCATGTTTTTATTCACAATATATCTTTTAGATAAAGAAACTTCAATGAGAATAAGACACTAGTAAGCAATTCAATAATGTGTGATGCTTGTATTTAACTTTATCATGTTTTTATTCACAATATATCTTTTAGATAAAGAAACTTTAATGAGAAAGAGACACTAGTAAACCATTCAATAATGTGTGATCCTTGTATTTAACTTTATCATGTTTTTATTCACAATATATCTTTTAGATAAAGAAACTTTAATGAGAATAAGACACTAGTAAACAATTCAATAATGTGTGTTGCTTGTATTTAACTTTGTCATGTTTTTATTCACAATATATCTAAAGAAACCTTAATGAGAATAAGACACTAGTAAACAATTCAATAATGTGTTTCTCTTATATGCCACCATAAAATCTAATGTGTAGATCTCATGTGTAACCATGTTAGGTTTAAAGTAACACAATAAATATGAGTATTAATATTTTTTTTGAGTATAAATTTGTGAGTGGAGATTTCCACGGTTATTTATATTATTGAAATTTCCAGATATAAACTATGTACGTGTTTTCTTGATCATTCAAAAAAATATACATGTTTGATTATTTGAATAAGCCAAGGTCTTTCATTAGGAAAATTGGATTAGTGACCATGCCTTAGTTCTTTAACCAACAAAATTTTGGAGACAATATAAACCAACATATAGTGTTGTGCAAAAGCTAATGACTTTAGGTCAAGTGACCTTAGTAAACTAAGAAACTCAAGATAAAATAAGATCAATGTGAAATCCGAAAATCACGGAGATGATTTGGAATCAGAAGAATCCACCTCTATGGGCTCCTTGCTCCATTGTTGTTCACTCCATGGATTTGGTGGGAGGCCTAGGTAGGCCTCCATCCTTCCAAATTTGCAACTCAGATCCTTCATTTGAAGTTGAAGCTCGTCCATCATAAGCAATATTTCATCCTTGGCATCATTTATGTCCAAAAACACCTCCCCAATAAGGATTTCATATGCTAATACAATTTAATTGTTTGAAGATACTGGTTTTTCCTCCCACACATGTTTCACATGTCTAGAATCCACACAATGACTTCAAGAACAATATCATTATCTGAGAGGAAGCTCCTCCTGTCATGCAGAAAGAGTTATTTTTGCTGACAAAACTAACCTCCCTAGGAGTCTAAGACTCTCTAGTGACAAACA
>APFE031642680.1:0-58294 GCA_000404065.3 Pinus taeda
GACCTCAATGCAAGTGTTTTCAAGTTGTGTCACTGGTCACAGGTCCGTAAATGTGTCCTCCAATGTGTGACAGCGGGGGTAACAAGGACGGTGACCAACGGTGACAAATTACTGCGTAACATATAGATTAGTTTAAATTTTAAATATATATCGAAACTAATGGTTATTTTATATTAATAGATTGTTTGGAATGCGAGGATCAACACAATGAAATCTTGAAATCTTCCTCCACACAATGGATTACTTCCACATTCCTGCACATATGCATTTGTGTTAATTTTGAAAATATACATTATTATTAATATTTTAGTTGTAACAACCATGGCCAAAATTCCATGTAATAAAGTTAATAAAGAAAAATAATAACCACAATTATGGGACACTTATTCCAAGCTTAATGATGGGAAAAACATCTTAGTGTGGTTTTTCATTTGGTTTATTATGGCTAAGGAAATTGGCAAAGGCAATGGAAAATACTTCAGAAATGCATGAGGCATTAATTCACATTTTATTTGTGAAAATAATGGAAATTAAGAGAAAAGGAAGGTGAAAGGTCACAGGTTGCATGAGAGGAGAAAAGCGAAAAATGAAAAAAATAGAGCCCTTATTAATAAAAAGGCTTCTGAGGATCAGTTGGTACCCTTTTGTCAGTTTAGTTTTGGAACTCTCTCTCTATTCTCTCTCACACACTCTTGGACACTTATAGTTTTCTGGGAACACTTCAACATTGCATAAAGAAGAGAAAATAAGGCAAAATGAAGCAAATATCAAGCAAGGAAGAGCAAGTTCAAGCAACTACAGCGGAATTATTCGCAGGTATCGATTTGCATGTATGATTTCCTTGCTAGATTTAGAATTCATGGTTATGCATGTGTGTTCTTGGTTATCTCGCTGTCATGGGCATGGGTTTTTCCATGTGTGGCAATGTTTTTCAGTCTATCCTTTCCATTTCTAGATAGCCATGGTTTTGGTTGAGCATAATTGTCGCATGGATTCGAAACTTAGTGAGGTGGATCTATGAAAAAAAGAACACATGGCCTAGTGATCCCTGAACCAGATTGTGGATTGTGGTAAAGCATTGGCCTAGTAACCCTTGAACCAGATTGTGGGTTGTGTTAAATATATATTTTTGGTTGCCTCGATGGGCTTAGGAATCCTTCACTGGAGAATTATGAGATATACGGTAAATCGTAGAGGTGGGTGCCCTCGATCAGGCCTAGGAATCCTTAGCTAGTGAATGGTAGGATATACGGTAAAGCCTGGAGGGTGGAGTCTCGGTTATGGCCTAGTCATCCCTAAATCAGACTATGGATTGTGGTAAATCCTAGAGATTAGGAGACAATAAAATTCCTCATGGTGTAGGTGGATAAATTTGGTGGCATCCATGCTTGTTTAAGGCCTAGTGATCAGATGAGTAATACAGCAAATCCTAGTTCTATTGATGAGGGTGGGGTGGTTTAGCCTCGGCAAGCCCTGGTTGATTTTCGGTTATGAGTCTCACAATCATGCTTCGAATATGGCATAGGGGTGATTGGATGAAAGAAATATTTGGTTCAACCAATCTATGGTTGGGTGGTTCGTGGAAGTCCCAAACCTAGTTGGCTTTTGCATTTATTAATAAGAATCCCTTATCATTAGTATTTATTGTATAAATGTACTAGTTTATATGTGGATTCTAGTTGTATCCTTATTATTTTTGTTGTTTATATACAGGCTATGAGTATGTTTTATGATAGTGGTTATGTATGTATTTCATCATGTTTTGATTTGTAAATGAAATAATAATGAATATATTACCTAAAAGATGATAATGTAGCTAATATAATAAGGCGTCAATGCTTCTTAGCGATTCTCAAATAAGTATGAGACCCCTATGCTCGACTCTGTTGCTATGACCTGTAGAATGCATATTTGTGACATGTTTGATGAAATGTTCGTCATGGCTTGTAGGGGTCCATTCAAGTATTTGTTCAAGTACTTTTATTAGTATCATTTTTCTAATGTTATATTTCATTTATGGAAGTTTCATGAAGTTCCAGGAAGTGGCCTGAGTCATAGCCTTGAAAAAGTGGCACAAATCCGAGGTAACTGACTCTGAACTAGCTAGAAAAGATCCTAGTCACATGCATGACCTTGATGTGAGAGTGAATGGAGGGTCCCAGTCACATGAATTCCCATGTCATGGGAGAAAATGAGGCTCTAGGTCAGTAAAATGTTAATTTTCCTCAAGGGTTGGTCACCTGGAAAGGTTGGTTGGCTTCTGGAGGTTTTGTACCATGTGTAGAAGGTCAGGTTGGTTGTGTTGTTAGTTCCATTTTGTTAGCTATACATGGGGAGTTAAATTAGATCATAGTAGCCTCTCGTCACATGTTTACCCCAGTGGATTGGTTAACTTGGGTAAATGTGGGTGGAGGGTGTGACATTAATGCTTTGAAAATCATCCTTTCATATTTGATATCTTAATGCTTTGAAATAATGTCATATGTAATAATTATTTTTAATTTTAATGCAATGAGAATTTTAATTGAAAAAAAATTAATATATGGATTAGTTTATATGTTAAACAATATGTCAAAATTAATATATAAGAGAATTAGATTTAATTTTGATATGTTAATTTAAAATTTTATGCTTTCAAATAATGAATGTGGTAGTTTGTAATAATGTGTTTTTCTCTGGTGTTTTAATTGTAATGCATTTTAACTCTTTTGGAGTTAAAATACATGCAATATGATTCGACTCATTTAAAATTATGGTTATCTCTATGTAATTAGGATAGTTTCATTTTTTATTATTAATAGATTGTGTGGAGTGGAGAGGTCCACACAATAAAAGTCTCACTTGCCTGTGACTTCCCCTTTGTTATGTTTCCTTCTTGTGACGTACACCCTATTGATGAGCCTAGGTATTGCAGCAAGGGTGCCGCAACTCCCAGGGCTACCAGCTTTACTTATCAACACGGGGTTCATATAAACTTGGAGGTGATTGTGCTATATACACAAGTAGAAGTGAAGGTACTTCCTATTGTCACTGCTTATCTAGCAAGAGACCCCAGGGGTTCCAGGCTAGACTTATATAGGTTTAGAAGAGGCTTGATTTTGATGGAAGGATAGTAAACCTAGTTTAGGGGAGAGCTAATCTACTGCAGAAATGCATAAATGAACATGCAATGCTGAACTCATACCAGACCCTAGCTAACCAATTAAACAACTATGCTAAGGTGCAAGCAAATGAGACCAAGCCAAGTATGTGTTTGAGCGGAGAAAGAAATTGGAGGTCAATTGGTGAAAAGAGGACATGAAGGAGAAACAATGCATAAGGACCATTGGATTAGGTGGGTGAGAGGTAAATGAATGCCTGAGATCAGATTGTAGGAGGGTACATAGGTAGCTGGGTGGACATGGATAACTAACAAGATGGACAGCTGTGATTGTATCATGTAGGATTTGAGTGAATAGATGAATGGACAGCGACAATCTTATATGACATACAGGATTAATCGACGGATGGATAGTGTAGATCAGCTAAGCCAGTTGGCAATCAGGTGAACCGACAACCGTCAGATCAAGCAGGGCAGATTGACAATGGGGATTGGGGTGCGAAAAGAAAACGTACGGAAATGACGAGTGGGTTTGGAGGGCGGTAAGCAAAATATCGCGTGCCCTTAATGTTGTAAATTGTTTTCCATAATTTTACATGATTAGGCTCCCTGACAGAGAGTAGTATGGGGAAAACGTCCATATCGCATTCCCTCAACCCAATAACAATCGAAAGACGATATCACGCGATGACCATCAAATCTAGCAAGCTAAATTTACAACATGGATGTGGCCAAGTAGGTTAGTGAGCAGGTGCACGATAACTATCAGATCTGACAAGGTAGATCGACAGTGGGGATTTAAACAACAAAAAGTCAAATGTGAAGAGTGGATTGGGCCGCAATAGGTTGGTTTTGCGTGTGAAAGGTGATCAACAGTTAGAAAACGTTTGAATGTGAATTAACAGCTCTCACTGAGTGTTTCAGGCTGAAGGAGGATGATAGTATGAGTGAGGTAGTTAACCACGTGACTGCATTAAACAACAAACCCTTTGTGAAACCAAAACCCTGTTTTTTTGGGGTTGTTGCGGGCTTTCTTCCTCACATCATGGTCCCAGATGGAGGAGATGAGGCCTTGACGCCTGTTAGAAACCTTGTGGATCTTTGCTTCACTATCAAGCTAATTGAAAGCATAAATGAAGAAAACTGAAGCACAACTAATTTGCTCTTCATTACTATAATGAAACTATAACTATTCAAGCAAATGAATGAAAAACAGGGAACTAATTCAGTCAATGAGCATGAAAGCCATGAATATGTGCTGAATCACTGTAATGAAAATACATTTATTTAACTCGATGAACAATCAAATCATGCATCTATGCTAGTGTTGTAATGGAAATGAACTACTTGAGTAAATGAACAGAAAGCAAGATTCTATGCTAGAATACAATACAAGAAAGAGGAGATTTGGCTGCTAGGGTCGGGCCATAACCGAAGAGCTTCAGCCCTATGAGTTAACTCAATGCTGGCTGAAATAAAAATCATCTTCATTATCAAAGAACATTGTATTACATCAAATTGTTACAAATCAAAAGGTCTGAATACTTGCTAGCTGACTAACTTACTATTGGTTAACTAAAAAAACTGAGGTCTTAAGCCTCTCTATTTATACATATGAAGTCTCAATGACTTCCCTCAAAATCGGGGAGGTACAACTCCCAACTTAATGGTAACTTGTCCTTTCACTTTCACTAGGTCGGCTGCCTTCTAGTAGGGAGGCTGCTTGTCCTTCCATTTTCTTGGTTGTCTTTTAGTACTCCTAATTTGGCTATTTGTACTTTTAGCTGATGGAGGGATATTTGAATGGATGCGCAGTAAATGAGGAGGATTTACCTCCTATATTTCCTCTCCCTTGTCCCATCTGAGCTTTTACCAAGGTCCTTTACCATAGTTCCTTGCTTTTACCTTTTATCCATGCATTTCCTTTGCTTTTATCCTTTATTTCTGCATTACATGCACATAAGACCCGAAAGCAAAATATCCCACTCTAACTCAACCCATAAGCAAAATATAATCGAAAGTATGCATTAAGTTGTGAGAATAGTTGGTTTGGCTAAGCTAGGAGGTAAATGAAGGCCAATTAAATCCCATATAGTTATTCAATGATGAGACTCATCAACACCCCCTACTGAAAGTGTTGCTCATCCTCTGAGAAACTCAGTGGCTCTGGTAGCCTCTTTTTCATCTCATTCTTTCGTTGTGGTCTTTTCTTCTTGTTTATAGTAGCCCGCTTTCCTTTCTTTTTCTTCCCACTGATATTATCTTATCTTCAAGCTATGTGGTAGTGTTTTATCTCTTTTATTAATGTATATTATCATTTCGTATCAACCTAAACATATCCTGAAAAATGTGTAGTTGCTTGCCCTTGGGTAGCAAGATATCTGAGTGTCAGCTGAGGATCATTTGAAATTAAATTATGGGTGCTGATTAAGGCCATGGCATTTTGATTGTTTGACTTCTTCTCTATCCCTGAAACCACTTAGCTCTTTTTGTTTCTTGTTACTTGTTCTTCTTTGTTGCAATGCCTTCTTCCTTTTCTGTTTCAGCATCATGTTCCTTTGTATTAGTGTCTTTTTTATCCATCTCATCCCCATCTAGCTCTATATATGTTGTTTCTTGTTTTGTCTCCTCATTACTGACAGAAGGACTAACACCATAGATGGGTTTTGATGTCATCCTCTGCGGATAAGTCGTTGAAAACTATCCATGTTATAGGGATCCTGAGGTTTTGGAGGGCATAGCCTTTTTGGAAAAATGACCACCTCTTTACTTATAAACCAACTACCTCTTAACCTTTACAACTTTTGATCACATGATGTAGATGAGTGAGTGAGTAGGATACTTACCTGTGGCCTTGATGTTGCGCTGAAAGTGTCAAGGATCAGAGGTACTGTCGATGGTCATTCTTCTTCCTCCTTTGTTGTTTGTTGATGGTTTCTTGACTGCAGATCAGATGCTACTACTATTGTGTAGCTCTTTCTTCCTCCTCTGTTATCTAGTAATGGTGTATGTGACTGCAGATCAGATGTTGATGCATGTATAGAGGAAGTAGGAGTGTCTGTGAAGGCAAGGATGATGGTAATGGATGTGGTGATGTTGTGGAAAACACAATATTCTCCTTAATTAAAGCAGTGAAGTGAAAAACAATGGAATTAATGGAGGGATGCATGGTAAGGAGTGGGGGAGATGAACATATGTGAGGCGGGGCCCCCTTTGCATATTCTCTTTGCTCCTTGATTTTCTTTCTCATCCTCCTGCAAGAAGCAATTATTATTTTTCTTTTTCTTTTATTATTATATTTTTTTTGAAAAACACATAGGCTGCCTCAAAGAGGTTTTCACCCTACGTATCTACCCTGGGTGCCTCAAGGAAGGTTTTCACCTAGGGATCTTCTTTTTCTTTCCCAGTTTCTCATCCTTGGGCTGCCTCATGGAGGTTTTCAACCCAAATATGGGACTCAGGCGCCTCATGGAGGTTTTCACCTGAATCTTTATTCTATTTTTCTCTTTCTTTTTCAGTGACCTGATGAGGGAGGAGCTAAAATTTGCTCCACCATCATCACTGTCTTATTGATGTTGTCAATGAACTATTGTTTAGATGAATGCCTCTTGTATAATTTCAATCTGTGTCCATTAACTAGAAATGGAATGGCTTCTTCATCTATAGTCCTGATTAGCACTGAACCATTGTCATGGCATCTTTCCACCACATATGGTCCGAGCCATATTATTCTTAGCTTTCCCTTGAAGTCCTTGTACCTTGAATCATATATAATGCCTAGTCTCCTTCTTGAAATAGCTTCTCCTTGATATGCTTGTCATGCCAAATCTTTATCTGGAGCTGAATTATCTCTGTATGGAGGAGGGTCTACATTCTGAATTCATTTAGGTCATTCAAATGGAACAACCTTTCTTTTTTTGCATGTCTGAGATCTAAATCTAGTTGGGTTTCCATCCTCAATTTGTTATATTCAAATTCAATGGACAACAAAGCCTTTTTTTCATAGACTGGCTCATAGGGTGTGAATCCAGTGGTGGTCTTCCACGTTGTATTATAGGCCCAAGTGGCCTCAACTAGTCTCTCATCCCAGTCCTTTATACTGTTGTTCGCTACCTTGGTCAGGATGTTCTCCAGTGCTTTGTTGGTCACCTCCACTTGCCCATTATCTTGTGGATGACAAGGAGTGGAGGTCCTATGTTTGATCTTGTGATTCTTGAGAAATTATTCAATCATACTGGAGGTGAATTGGCAGCCTTGGTCTGTGACTAGCTCTCTAGGGTACCCAAATTTGTAGAATATGTTCTTCCTTATGAACTCAGCCACCTTTTCTTCTGTTTCTGCCTTGATTTCTTTGGTTTCTGCCCACTTAGTCAAGTAATCGGTGCACACAATGATGTGTTGTTTTTGCTTGGAAGGAGGGTTGATAGGCCCAATGAAGTCAATGTCCCACTTTTCAAATGGCTCAAAAGTCACTTGAGGCTGCAGGGGAATTTTATCCCTTGGAGTAGGCTTTCCCATCCTTTGGCACCGATCGCACTGACTAACATAATTCTTCGCATCTTGATGAAGAGTAGGCTAATAATACCATGCTTGCAACACCTTGAATGTCGTCCTTTTTGCTGCAATGTGTCCTCTACAAGGCCCATCATGACAAGACAGAAGGATATCAAAGACCTTCTCTTCCCTTACACATCTTCTCAATATTTGATTTGGACCAAGTTTGAATAGATTGCCCCCAATACAGGTGAAGGGGTCACTCTTCCTGATTATCTTGCTCCTCTCTCTAGAGGGCAGTTTTGGTGGGAACTGTGCTGACACGAGGTAAGTCCTGTTCTAGGGAGGGTTGAGCAAGAAGGTATCGGAATAATTGTTTGGACATATGCCCATTCTTAATGGTCATATTCCTAGCTCTGTAGCTAATGAAGGCATCATTTGTGTCCAACCATGGCCTCCCAAGGATGAGAGGGTAACAGATAAGCTTAGACTTAGGCTAGAGAACTAGGAAATTTGCAGGGTACTCCAAGGAATCAATGGAGACCATCACATCCTCCACAATTCCCTCAGGGGTGACTGTGGAACGGTCTGCAAGTTGTAGCGTTGTTGTGGTCTTCCTTAATGACCCTTGGAGGTTAAGCTTGAGCATGGTGTCCTTTCTCATCACATTAATGGCATCCCTAAGATCAATCAGAGTGTGAGGGACGATGGTGCAATTGAAGCGGACATCAATTACTAGGCTTCCTGGGTCTAAGTATTTTGGACATATTACTTGCCCCAACATTAAGTCAGATAACTACCAATGACATTAATGGTAGGGGCATCCCTTTTTATTCTTCCTAGATGCTTAAAGAAGTTCTCCTTAATCAATTTATTGTAAATAGGCACATCTTTGATTGCATGGAGGAGGGGGAACTTTACACATAGATTCTGCAATTCTCCTAGAAGTTCAGTTTCTTCTGGGGTAGGCTAGTGTTGAGCTATGGGAAAGGTATCAATTTGACATCTATTTCCTTATCTTTATCCTTAATCATATCTCCTTTATATTATAAAATGGTATTATATCAAATAATTATAGTGAAAACTAGGGAGTTATTAATTATTTCCATTTAGTTAATTATTGACTTTTCTCATGTTGGAAAGAGAAGAAATGGAAAATTACCATTCTGGAGGAAAAGACAAAATAGAGTAACTGATGTCCCTTCACTAGGAAACTGTATTCAGCCAAGTAGGTCAAGATTGGAGCGCGAGTTAAGGATAAGAATGGAAAATATCACAGCATCAATGCAAAAGACAAAGAGTTGACTAGAGTTAGAAGATTGAGCGAATCCATCAAGATATATTGATCCTGAGGGATCGTTGTTTCAAAGTCTATCTGTTATACCTATTTTATCCACCTGGCCATTATAAAAGGGACAGTGCTTGTAAAGATTCAGAAGAATCATGCATCATAATTATTCAAAACTTATTGTTGTATTTTCACTTTGATCATCGACTCTTGTTGATTAAAACAGAGTACGATTGGCTGTAACCATTTTTGCATATGATTAATACATAATATGGTTGTTCTTCCTTCTTCTATACTGAAGCAGTCCAATGGTGCTTTATTAGCAGCTAAGGTCCCGGCCCTGGTGAATCCACTTGCTATTTTTTACCATTCCTTTATGTTTGCAGTTGTGTGATGGTTTGTTTTTATCTTCATTTATTGGAATCATAGTACTTTATTGTTCCTTGTTTCGAGAATTTATGAATTGTTTCATTATATATGTCGTAACTGAATTGCATTGTCGTTCCTTCTCATCATAATAAGATTGTTATTCTCTACACCTATATTGTTATGTTGTTCATTTCAATTACAGAGCTTCAATGTTCATACGAGTAAATTGACTCTGTTGTTCATTACAGTTTCATAAGTTTCGTTGTTCATTTCTACTAAATAGCATTGCTTCTCATTTCCTTTCTGCAAGTATTTGGTTTTACCTTTTAGCATTGTTATAGTTAACATAGTTATCCCATTTCTATTAGCATTATTATTGATTTAATTCATTGTCATTTGGTGTGGAGTGTGAGATCAACAACTGTAAAGGACATTGGCTATTACTGTCAGACTTCTCATATTGAGGATCTTATTTATGTTTGATTTCATTTACATCAGTTAAAAGAGGAAGGAGTTACCGCTACTGTATCCTTAACTGATAATTATTGTTAATTTCCTAAGTGAATGATTTAGTTTCAGAGCATTGAGTTTCTTCTAAGTGCAAGTAGGTTTTATCTCAAGCATCTGTTTACTCTTGTATTTGAAATCACTTTACTGCAAATTAGAAAAAATACTCTTGGATAAAATTGTCACCACATACTGTGTACACTCTTGAAATAGAAAATCTTACCTAGATTGATAATTAATGTAGGTTAAATAAGAGTTAAAAAGACACCTTTTATACCTCAAAATTTTGGTGCCATTGCTAGGGAGAGTGTAGCCATTTTTTCTTTTAAAGAGTAGTGTGCATCTGATGAGTGCCTGCAAGGAGATAATTGGGTATTAAAAACAGAAGGTAAGAACCTGCGTACAGAGCATGTAAAATCCCTCCTCTCTTGCCTGCTTTCTAGCAGAATTGTTATTTTTTTGGTAGAAATAAAAATTTGAGTTATGTGTATGACTAAGAAGAAGAAACTTCAAAACAATCCAAAACCTCTACCCAAACCTAACAAAGCTAAGGGACCAGTGACCCTTGGTTGATCAACCTTCCTAGACAATATCATTAAGCAAGTCGAATCTTAGCCATCAGTGGGCCCTGGAAAAGTTGCTTCTAGACAACCTACTGGCTCCCTTCAGGCCACAACTTACCATCTATATCCTTTGCTGAGGTGCACAGCAAAACAGAAGAGACTCATCAAGATTTTCAAGGAATTGAGAATTCTTGCCCAATTTCTTTACAAGAAGGGAATTTTAGTAATCTCCACAAAGGAGGAGGAGAAAGAGGGGAAACAAAAGAGCCAAGATCCCCTCTCAAAATAGTTTAAACAATTAGCAACCCAGATAAGGGGAGTGCTATCAAGATCATCAAAAACAAAGCAGAAGAACCTGAAGATCTGAGATCTCCCCAGATAGTAGTTCAACAAGGAACACTCATTATCCCAGACCAAGGAAGTGTTGTTAAGCTCATTCCTACTCCTTCTAGTCAGCCTAGGAATAACTCCCTAGAAATCCTAGATGGGTATTGGCACATATTTGATCAAATGGCCCATGACTAGCAAACACCTCAAACCTCCACATTGCAATATCCCATCATGGACATTGTAGTTAATGCACCTATGAAGGCCATTCATCTCTAGAATATTCCTATATTCCATGGCCTAACATTAGCGGATCTAGATGCATTTCTGTTTGAGTTCAATGTATTATGCCAGGGGTATGACTATACCATTGATTAGATATCATTTTTGGGATTCAACTGCGTTAAGTAAGTCATTCACGTATGACCATTTCCATGAGAGGTAGTCGTAACTGACTAATTTCTCATGATTTTTGAATAGTTCACTTAGCACTCATTGCATCGGGTGATGCTCACAGGGGTGAAGAAGTGGGATTGAAACTAGTGAAATGTGGAGAACGAATCACATAGCATCAATCATCACTTCCGGGGCTTGCACCCGGTAACCAGGACTTCCCAGGAGGTCACCCATCCCAGAACTCCTCTGGCTCAAGCGCGCTTAACTGTGGAGTTTTTCCCCACATTCAAGCCCACTTAGCTTGCTACCCCATTTGCAAAACCTTAGCAAGTATTGTGCCTCATGAACCATTCAAGTAGAGATCCCTTGACTCTTTTTGAATTTAAGTATGGGGGATTACGCAGTGCATTATATTAGATCATTTTTGGGATTCAACTGCGTTTAGTAAGTCATTCAAACGTATGACCATTTCCATGAGAGGTAGTCGTAACTGACTAATTTCTCATGATTTTTGAATAGTTCACTTAGCACTCATTGCATCGGGTGATGCTCACAGGGGTGAAGAAGTGGGATTGAAACTAGTGAAATGTGGAGAACGAATCACATAGCATCAATCATCACTTCCGGGGCTTGCACCCGGTAACCAGGACATCCCAGGAGGTCACCCATCCCAAAACTCCTCTGGCTCAAGCGCGCTTGACTGTTGAGTTTTTCCCCACAATCAAGCCCACTTAGCTTGCTACCCCATTTGCAAAACCTTAGCAAGTATTGTGCCTCATGAACCATTCAAGTAGAGATCCCTTGACTCTTTTTGAATTTAAGTATGGGGGATTACGCAGTGCATTATATTAGACATCATTTTTTGGGATTCAACTGCGTTAAGTAAGTCATTCAAACGTATGACCATTTTCAAGTGAACCAACGAATGCTGATACAACCTGAGGTCTTCATCGACCACCGTGGTACATTTCTACAGCATGGGAATAAATGATCTGATGTCGACCATGTGAGAAATCGTTTGATTACCGGTCATTGATGTATACCGTTAAAAAACGTGAGACCACTCACCGATAATGATAATGAGCGTCAAGGTATCCAGTACAATCCAACAAGTGTGAATAGATGAGCTGGAGTCGAACACCTGTAAGAATCTATCGATCAGGAGACAATGATGGTTTCCCACTATCGATAGCGAAGGATCTGCCACTAGTGAATGCAAACGCCAAGGTACTGCCAAATGAACTCTAGATCTTTGCCCCAGAGCAATGAGTCAAAGTTGATAGGGAAAGATCCACTAGAAGGAAGGCATTAAGGCATCCTCCATCAATCTAGTGCGAGTGTAACCCGTAGGCCAATAATGTGGAAGGAATTGGACGAAAAAGATGTAGTAACCCAACCGAAGTACGTTTCCGACATACACAAGATGTGGCTAGTGCACGGCAAAAACCCTCTGAACCAACCAATAATGAAAGCCGACACAGAGGCAAGGTATCCACCAATAGGGTCAAATGGAAACCAAGGTACTACAGGAATCCCAATGTGTGATAATGTAAGTTGATGTCGAACACAAGGGAAACCACTCAGTCAAATACCCATGATACTGATCGATGCTGAGCACAAGGTGACCTATCAATAATGAAAATATGGCCAGGATGCAGCTCTAGGCCTGTCCTCAGAGCAAGATGTCGTCGTCGATAAGGACAAGACCTGCCAGCAAGAAGTCAATGGAGACCTTCTCAAACCAACACAAGTAAAGGACCAATATAACTGATGTGATGATAGACATAGTACTGACAACCCGAGATGGCCGACTGAAAAATAAGTCAAGAGACACCGCAGAGAGGCCGACTCAGGCTAACTTCCCTTGAACAAAAGCACGACTCAATGTGACTATGTGGCAGCATATGATGACTCTATATAAGCTCGTTGCGCAGGAGGCACAAAAGAACCCTCCATATGATTGGAAGAGATAACCAATCGGGCGAGAACTGACTCAATAACAAGGTTAAGGCATACCTAAGTCAAACTAAATCCCACCCAAGCGGAGGAGACTTTGTTTCGAGTGCTTTGTTCAAGGGCGACACGACTGACTCTAGCTGCCAACAATAAATGGAAATACTGTCCCGTTCCCACTCTTTTTGGAATATATAATTTTTTGGTATTTTTCTTTAAAGCTGGAAAAATAATAAAAGAATGCTATAGTATAGTGGAAAGAACGAGTGTCAGAGAAGCAGATGATCTAGTTACTGGGATTGGAACATTCCTATGCTCAATGCAGGGAGGCGAAAACTGGCCAGAGACACTCAAAGGTGTGTTCCTTCCACGGTCAAGGTGTGTCAAGCTGCAGAGGTCAAAGGTATGCAAGTTTGATTTTGCAGTCGTCATGGTCAAAAGTTGGCTTAAACATGAGTCCAAGTGAAGTCAGCTTAAGGCCAAAAGGTGCAGATAGTCAAAATGCAATGCAGTAGTACAACTCAACACAAAGGAGCCTCTAGGGTATAAGGCCAGAACGAAACGAAGAAGCAAAGAGGAATGAGTCTTCATCGTATAAGTCATGGCGGGACTACAGAGGACTCCCGAGCCTACTCAAATCGAAGTAGCATGGGCAACAAATGTCAGTGAGGTGCTAACTAGGATGCCCATGTAAAGGATGGCTCAACCATCGTGTCATGATTTAAAGAATCAGCGAGTGAAGATGGTTTGCGAAACATAACACGATGGGATCGACCCTATGGCAAGTGTATCGACAGATGGAGGCTAGTATGCATGATGCAACGGAAAAAATGGCTTCCCTAACCTATATTCCAGTGAGAAAACGATACCTGCCATGACAGGCCAGCAGTCATGAAACCGTCTTGAAACTGTCGAAAACGTCCAAAATGTCTTGAAAATCAAACCATTCTCGACATTCCAAGCTCCCAAGTTAAAAGTTACATGAGACCAAACAAAATCAAGTTTTGAAAAAAATTTGACATTTTCAAAGCTTATAAAAAGGTTTTTTGGACTCACCATTTTCACCATTTGAATTTGAGAGCAAAGAATTGGAGCAAAAGGAGCTAACTTCCCATACGCCAAATTCAACCGTTCAAATTCCTCCAAAATCTCCAGGTAAATCTCATTCTTAACTTGTAATTGATTGTGATTAGTTTTAGAAGTTTTAATTAATGTTTTACCGTTGAGTTTTTTGCCAAAATTTTCTCCGCGGCGTATACGCAGGTTGGTAATATGCAACCCGCGTACACGCGGGCCCTACACGCAACTGTGTGTAAAAGGGACCCGCGTATACGCCGCGGACATTTCAAACATAAAAACTAATGGTTCAAATTGATTTTTCCTTCAGGATGACAATCACCTGGCGAGAAAGAAAGCATACCGCAGTGGATGAAGAAGTTATGAATAGTCTTGAAGCTTTGGATGCATTATGGGGATGTGGTTTGCTTAAGTTCTTCAAATTACCAAATATGAAAGCAAACACACGTCTGCTCGAGATGCTTCTTGATTACTGGAACATCGAGGAGGATGCTTTTATTATCGACCAGATGCCACTCAGGATAGAAGTGGAAGATATCTATTTCATTACAGGCCTTTCCCGAAGGGGAGAGGTAGTACATTCCCGGGGGAGAACACGGAGCAGTCTCTCGATTGAGGACTACGTACAAGTACATTGCCCGAGACATCCGAAGAAAGTCGGAAGTCAGATTTCCATCATACATGTGGCGAGTCTACCATTGAGGATAATCCTGTTCATCATAGCTCGAGTGAACGGATCCGCTTCTCTGCATCAGGCATCACGGCTAAACATGAGCGTGGCAGTTGACTGTCTCACCACTGTGTTTGATTGGTGTACTCCTCTTATGGATAGCATGAAAAGCCAACTCACTTCTATCAAGAGAGGACAGACCAAAAACTTCGGTTATGGGACTATTTTGTGTTCTTTCTTCTTCGAGAGAGTCCCTGCACTTCTTCCTAGAGTACCAGTTTCAATCAGCGCCCCACAAGATCCTCGAATGGGCAAGTGGGCTGACCTGATGAAACGTCTTGGAGGTGGGGAGGTCCCACGGACTACTTTCGACGACGACTTCTTTTCCTGGTGGGATTAGCATATCATCGCCATTGATGACTACCCCTATGCCGGGTTGGATTTACAAGGAGATCCCGATCTAGCATTACCACCAACCGTAGCATGGGGCAACATTGGTAAGTGACTTTTGATTTTATGATTTTTTTTTTTTTTTTCAAATATAATAATGAACTTTGAAAATGTTTTTGATAGGATTCAAATGACTAATATAATGATCATGTTCCAGATATTGGGCCTGTATGACCAGATGAGTTCCCACGGCACAAGCGTCGTGGCCAAGGGGCCGAAGAGGCGGCTGCAGCCACAGAAAGAACTCTACACACAGTTCAGCGGCATTTGGTGAGGCTGACCCACCGAGTACCGATGGCGGCGGTAGAGGACCTTCCTATAGAGATGCAGCGTCATGTGGTTGGCATGCCACGTGACTGAGTCCGCACTTTTAGGCGTGTAGCCAATGCAGTAGTTGCCTACTTAACCGCTCATCCTGAGCCGGGGAATTAGATATAGTGGACATGATTATGGGCATTTGAGTCCCAATTTTGTATATTTTTTGAACAAACTTATGTACACTCGAGATGCTTTATGATATATATATACAGTTTGACTTTTTGATGCTTAATTTATTGTGATGAATGATTGATGTGCCAGTCTAATATTTGATTAGCGATAGAATCAGCTAACCAATTATGATATCTTGGAATATGAAAATAATTAATATAAGTAAATGATCTTTGCAACAACCTCACGCTTAAATAATGGCGATATAGACATGGATCCCTTACCCAATAAATGTTATTTAATTGTGACACTATCAATTGTGAATCAAGATAAACTACCAACGAGTTGATTTCGTGTGAAATTGCCTCAGATAGAAAATTAATGACGTTAGTATACTCAGCCATATTTTTTGAAGCAGGTCCGATGCATACTCCCCTTGATATCATCAATTGACTAGTTGGATAATACAGTACCCAAGTTGCGGAAGCGAGATTCCGAGTGTGCCGACTAGCACCATCAGCGAATCCAAAATAGACTAAGTCATCCATCAACACCTGCCAAAGTAGACCAAAAAGTGTTGATATCACAAACTCTCAACAAAATATGTACAAATATACATAATGTACAAAGAAGCCATTGCCTAGCTACTATTTAAGCAAATTACTTCTTAAGGTAGAGCTCGTTTCGGGGTTCCGCCAATTTGTTTCCTTTGACATCAATTAACTCATATGACCCTTTTGTTAAAACTCATTTAATTATGAAGGGACCGTACCACATAGGTTTGAATTTGCCTACCCCCAAGGTGTCCTTATCTTGGTCATAGACCAAGACAAGGTCACCTTCAAAAAATACACGATGACGGACAGCTTTATCATACTAGGTTTTAATCCTTTTCTTATGAGCCTCATTTACTATGGCTGCATCTCGACGCTGCTCATCGAGATGTTCCAAGTGAAGGAGGCGCTCTTCGAGATGAGAGGTCTCTGGAAGGAGCTCAATAGCTAACTTAAGAGATGGAATTTCACATTCGACAGGAAAGATAGGTTCCAACCCATAAACTAATTGAAAAGTGTAAAACCTGTAGCAGTCTTGATGGAGGTTCGGAATGCCCATAGAGCCGGATACAACATAAGATGCCAATTGGATCTATTTTTATCAATTGTCCTTTGTAGGATCGTCTTAAGAGTTTTGTTCACTGCCTCGACCTGTCCATTGGCCTGAGGATAATAAGGAGACGAATGTTCCTGCCGGAAACCTAGCTTGAGAGCCAATTCGGACATTAGTTGATTCTGGAAATGACTGCCATGGTCAGTGACAATCTCTCTTGGGATACCGAACCTTGAGATAATTTGATTAAAAAGGAACAATGCCGCTGTCTCACTATCATTCTTATAAGTGGGCATGGCCTCGGCCCACTTCGTGAAGTAGTCGACATCCACGATAATATACTTGTGATTCGTTGCTGAAGGCAGATGACAAGTTGTAAAATCAATACCCCACTTAGTAAAGGGATCGACAGTGACAACGGGAAAAAGAGGAGCTGGATGTGTGTGCATCTTCCGTGTATAAACTTGGCACGGGTGACAGCGTTTGACCGCTTCAACACAATCTTTGAAGAGCGAAGGCTAAAAATAGTCGGCACGCAAGATACGTTGGGCTGTAGCAAGCCCTGATAGATGACCACCACAAGCTCCACTGTGGCAATCATTTAGCACAGACTCTGCCTCCTCTAAGGTTAAACAACGCCGAAGGATTGAATCAACCCCTTGACGATATAATGTATCACCAATAATGACGTAATTTTTAGCGAGGTGACGTAATTTGCGATGTTCATCCTTAGAGAAAGCAGAAGGAAACTTCGAAGTCTATAGATAAAAAATGATATCTCTATACCAAGGCTCGAGTGAAGAGATGAGGAATAAATGTTCGTCGGGAAAACTTTCCTCATAAACAATATCGTCTCCACAAGGCAGCTCAGAAATTAGCTCGAAAAAACCCATAGATTTCTTGGACTTAGCAGACAAGAACTCGAGATCAAATTCTTGTAGAATGACAATCCATCGATTATATTTGCCCCCAATCACTCGCCTACTGAGGAAAAACTTAAACGGATTGACTGCTACCAAGACAAAAGTTTTGCGTAGCAGGATATAATGACGGAGCCGCTGGACAACATGGACAACTGCCAAGGCCAACTTCTCAACCGGAGAATAGCGAAGTTCAGGACCTATCAAGCCTCGGCTCAAGTAATAAATCACGTGCTCTGTGAGAGCATCGTCTTCCTGAATGAGAAACATACCAATGGTTGATTCTGCTGCAGCGAGATATAAAAGGAAGTCCCTACCATAATCCGGTGGACTCAAAAGCGGGGCAAAGACTAATGCCTTTTTCAAAGCATCAAACGACTGCTGCGCAAAGTCGTCCCATACGAATGGAACCCCTTTGTGGAGCAAACGCATAAACCCTTTAGTGATCTCGGCATAGTTCACTATAAACCGTCTTAAGAAATTAGCCTTCCCTTGAAGACTTTGAAGTTGTCGAATGGAGGACGGGGGAGGCAACTGGATTATTGCCTCTACCTTGAAGGGATCGACTCTAATCCCTTCATTTGACATGATGAACCCTAACAACCGACCGGACGTAACCGAGAAAACGCACTTGTTTGGATTCAACCAGATTTTATAGAAACGACATCGCTCAAAAACCATTCGAAGGTGACTGGGATGATTAGTTCTTTTTCGAGAACGAGCAACGAGATTGTCCAAGTATGCTTCGATGATATGTTTGATGTCGTGGAAAGCATATGACATGGCCCGCTGGAACGTGGCTCCAGCATTTTTGAGTCCAAACGGCATCTTTCTGTATGCAAAGGTACCCCAGGGACATATAAAAGCCGTCTTATGTTGATCTTCAGGACAGATAGAAATTTGATTATAACTAGAAAAACTGTCCATGAAGGAAAAAATCTCATTACCCGCACACTCGTCAATAATCTGATCAATGAATGGCATGGGGTAATTATCTTTCGGACAAGCTGTGTTTAAGTCCCTAAAGTCGATTCATACTCGGATTGTTCCTTGCTTTTTATCTACAGGGACTGGATTAGAAACCCAATCGATAAGAGGAACAAGGTATATAAAACCCGCCTTGAACAACTTTTCTACTTCAACTTTAATGGTTGCCGCTTTCCTAGGATTAACCGGTCGAAGCCTTTGACGAACCGACTTAGCGTTTTCATATGTCTTGATCTCGTGCTGAACTATAGAAGGATCAATGCCAGGCATTTCCTCATAAGACCAAGCAAATACATCTCGAAATTCTTTGAAAATGTCGGTGTAAATTTGCACCTCTTCAGGGGAACATTCAATTCCTATGAAGAGATTCTCAATCACGTTAGGATCCCTAGAGATGTTTATAGACATTGTTTCTGAGATCACCGACATATTACCTTCGGCACGAAAGTGTGCTGGAGCCAAAGGATTCGATATCTTACAAACATCACTAATGAATAGCTTGGAGAACTTAACTTCCACTTCCCGCAATGGAGGAAGGAAATATGAATGATGGTGTAAGTCTTCCCAAGGTCGATCTACACCCATCATCACTTCGAGGATTGCTTCTTCAGAAGGTAAAATCGTATCTAAGCAGTCCAAGGTGAAGGTGGAATCAAAGGCCCAAGCCGGGGCCACATAACCCTCAAACTCCTCTTCAAAAGGAGTAGAGTGGTCATCTGCGGAGTTAACGATAGACTGATATCTAAGCTCAGCCACAGACATAGAGGATGCCGTTCCATTTACTTGTCCTTCAGCTAATGTGGCCGTAGGTGAAGGCAAGGTCCAAGGGTCCGAAAAATAATGAGTTCGGAGGAACCCTTCTCGAGTAGACTCCTTGGATGATGAAACGACATTAATTTGAGCGATAGGAGAGGGAAACTCAAAGGTACCCATCAATGAGGGATACATCCCAACTCCTAGATTCTCAGTAGGCGAGCGAGGGTTATCCACTAAGGGGATAGTAGAGTCAGAAGTTGCTTGAGGATCAACTGGACAATAATCCAATTGATCTACCTTAACGATTTTCCCTTCATGAGGAAAGCAAATGACACGAAATAGAGTTGAAACAACAACATCCATCTTGTATACCCAATTCCTTCCTAAGAGGAGATTATAGTCTAGGTTAGCATTTATGACCTCTACTTCAACATTGACGACCTTTCCTCCAACACATATAGGAAAGGCCAGGATAATCCCATGCATCTTGTGAGAATGCCCATCAAACGCAGTCAAAAGGGTGGGTGAAGGAACAACCGAAGGAGATCCAATGGCCTTCCAACAAGACATCGACATGACGCACGTGGAAGCTCCCTCATCAATAACGGTGCGAAAAATATTAATCTTTCGGTATGTATACTTTATCTGGAAAGCCATGTGATGAGGGAGTCACTTCTTGACATTTAACATGTCAAAAGTGAGCACTAAAGAATTGGTTGGATCCACTGCCCCAATTGCCGAGAGTAAAGCACTTCGTTGAGCCGGACACGACTGGAGAACCTCTAAAGCAGACATGGTGCACGAACTCTGGGCCAGATCCTCCACAATGGAATAATTCTGGGCAACCCTAGCGTTAGGATTGATAGTCGCTCGTTTAGCGGAACCTTTGGTATCTGTGGTATAGTCTCAACAGGGGGTTGCTCAATATGAAGGTCGGTATTTCCGGGAGCAGTTTTGTCCTTGGAAGTTTTAGCTTCACCTTAATCACGTGACCGAGTAGCCACATGTACATTAGAACCCATCATGAAAACGTTCAATGATTTTTCCCCTTCCTCGCTGCCCCCCGAGGAGGTACCAGGATTTGAACTCGCGCCAGCAAGCAATTGCTGCCCTTGGGGAAAAGGGTTGGTTAAAACAACTTGAGAACTAGAAGCCCCTTGCTGCCCTAACAAGCGCTGAGCGTCTTGAATCTTCGGGCAGAGATGAGTTAAATGGTCTCCACTACACAACTTGCATGGAAACTTGACTTTATTTTTAGACTCATTTCTACCCCCACCAGCATTATTGCCAGATTTATTTGTGTCAGCCTTCCCATCCTAATTCTTTTTCTTACCTCGTCCTTTCTTTTTCCCATTGGAGTTTTGATTTCCTTTGGGGTTATCAGATTGGACAGCATTAATCGAAGAAGGTTGGGAAGATGAAGTAGTAGACGATGTGACTTGGTTGTTTGAAGCAGTTTGCAATGACAACTGCTGCAATTGGCTCAACAAGTTCACCGCATTCGTGTCTATCGATCCAATAATACCATCCCCATGGGGACCTGGCTTCGACTTAGATATGTCAACCTTTAACCCATGAGCATCTGGAAAGTATTTTTGTAGGATCCCATACTAAGAGTAGATCAATTCTAATTGTTGGGCCCTAAAAATGGCTTGCTCCTCGGAGTAAACTCCGGACATTGAGACATCCTTAGAGATCTCAGGTTGTAAAGATTTCAAAAACCATTCGAGATGGTACTCCAGAGGGATTTCGGCTTTTATGAGCCTCTTTCTCCGTCTCCATTCCTAAATATGGTCAGAAATGTGAGTTGTCGTGTCCTGACGAAAATTGGCTAGAAGTTCCGTTCCGGTGTCATAGCGGATAGGCAACTGGAAATGATTTAAGAAAATATTCACTAAGTCGACAAAAGATGTAAAGCTTCCCCCTGGCAACTCTATATACCATTTGGCCGCATTACCAGTCAAGGTGCGCTGAAAAAGTCTCAACCTAACTGAATCATCAATAAGGGAGTTCGATGAGCACCACAAATGGAATGTGGTCACATGGTCACCCGGGTCCTCACCGCTCTTCCCTTCGAATTTTGGAATGTCCGAAGGAAGTTTGGTTGGGACCAGAGGCCAGGCCGGATTATATTTGATTGGATCGTTAGTTAACTTTGTGAGGTCTGGCAAGTTCAAAGTTGCCATAAACGGAAGCCTAGGAGGACCTTGGGGGTTCCACCCAGACTGAGAAAAACTCCCAAAGTTCTGAAAAGATGTGCCTAGATTTTGGAAAGCACCAGGCTGCTCGAAGTAACCTACAGAACCAGCTGAACCAAAAGGCATGCCTTGTGATCCAGCATAACTCGAAGTTTGACCAACTCCAGCCGCACAACCTCCATAACCGAGGAAGCTTCCTCCTAAAGGATTATAAGGAGCAGACAACCCCTGATAAGGATCCCAAGCAGAAGCTAGGGGAGGAATACTTCGGAATGAACTAACCGTGGAGTACGGCCTATTCCCTTGTTGGCTGAGAAACGAATTCCCAGTTCCCATAATACTAACCGCAGGGTTAGTCCACCCTTGAAAAGGATTACTACCTTGTCCTAAAGAAGAGAAAGGCATAGATCCAATTGTCGGGTTGGAATGTGGTATATGACCACTTCCAAAAGGAAAACCCTGGAATGAAGTCGATCCACCCATCATGGATGTGGCGGCACTAAACGGAACTGACGAAATACCCTATGAATGGGTGCCAAATGGGAAAAATCCAGAACTAAAAGCATTGGTTTGGGAGTTTCCACTCGTAGAAGGAATGGAGGTAGTCCCAACTAAAGACGTGCTAGCAAAAGACCTGAATAAAGAAGCGAAGGGGATGGAAATAGTTCCTCCCCCTTGTACAGATATTGGAGTCTGCATAGTTGTAGCACTCGTAGAAGCCATGCTTCCAGTAGTGGTTATCGATGGTAAGTGCGTTAGGTGACCTGGACTTGACGATCGATGCGTTGGAGACCCAACGTATTGTAACACTTCCGGACGACTAGGAGGTAGGGGAGAATTCGGAGCCGCTAACGACTCTGAGAGTTCTTCTACCTCTACGTTATCTTGCGTCCGAAAGAGAACTCGAGAAAGTACAGGAGTACTTATCTCTTGTCCTGAGGAAGTACCAGGTCTATCCTGAGCACTGATGCCCCCGAGGGGAGGATCAATCCCCAATGCATCAGTTGCCGCGGGACGAAACCCATCGGCAGTATTACCTCTGCGCCTTCTAGGTGAAGGCTCTGAACTTGGTGGTGAAAGACCACGAAGTCTTCGAGACCGTCTAGGCGATCAGTCAGCCACTTCGAATTTTTTGTTAAGATCTAACTAAAGACTCAAAAAATTGAAATCTAGGCCAACTAGGAGCACAAAGCACACACTATAAAGTCCCTAAAGATATCAGCCAGTCAAACAACTTCCAAGTATTTCCGCTCTGGGTGATTAGGACCGGACACCAAAATACGAGAAAATGAAGTAAGGGGCCTTCCGAAGATAGTCTGGGATAATGACGGCCCAGTCCTATCAACGAAGGTAACAGAGGAAGTTACGCTGATCTCCTAACAACAGCCTACGCCAGTGCAAGCCCCCAAGCTTCACAAGCGTGCCCTCAAGTAGTACCGTTGAGAGTGATACAACGTCGACCTCAGGTGCCACAGGATTCCCCTCCGCAGCCACCGGTGTAGATCCCTAGGAGTAGCAACTATGGTTACCAACTCGTATTAGAAGCCAGGCAGAACAGTCGTGAGGTAAGTTCGAACAAGTAGGAGAGGGGGTATCTCTCTTCCCTGTCTTTACAGACCCTCGTGCTTAACTCTCAGATCTGGAGCTTTCCTGGTCTTCCTAACGCTATTGGATTTTCACTCACTATTCAGACTCTTATGTTTGACAGTTTAAAATGGCCTTGGAGAGTTAACTCTCCACACACCTAATCCAAGGCCCTAAAATATTCTAAAACTTGTTGACGTATCTAACTGACAAATATAAAGTTCTAGTATATTTTAAATTAGCGCTTGATTTTAATGGGCTATTATTTAAGTCAAGTGATGACAAAAGTGAAACTGGTGGTGTTATGACGCAAAATAAATTAATAAAACCAAACTACATGCACATGCACTTGTTTTTGGTTTTTCGATGAAGAGCAATTTCTACAGGGTTCAGAGGAACTTCAAATAAAAGTACAACTTTTTCTTTTCTTTTCAAACTTCACACTCACAAAAGCTAACAAAACTATAAATGCCTAGAAAGATGCACAAGCTAATCCTAATGCAATAAATACATGCCGATGCAAGATTCAAAAACTACTCTTAAAACAAAAGATGAAAGTTGCTTGTTTATCGATTATAGATTTGCCACTTAAATGTTTAGATGGAATATAAGCTTTTGTTTCTTATTTCGTCTAAGCACTAAAAGCAAGATGAAGACAAACAAATAGGCACTTTCACTCAACAAAAAGGAAAACTCAATCAAAACAAAGTTGAAGAAAGCAAAACAAAGTTTCAAGAAATTTCCTTCAAAAGCAACTCAAAAACGACTTTTCAAACATGCTCTAACAAGACTGAAACTTGATGACCGAAAAATAGGCAATGAAGCACTTTGCGAGCTTACGACACAAAACAAGTGGGAACTCAACAAAGAAAAGGTGCTTTGAAATGCTTTTAACAATCAACAAGCAGCGGAATGAGCTTGGCAAAGGAAACCAAAAGATTAAAAAGACAACATTCAAGAAAGCGTAAACAAACGACTTTCAAGAAGCAAGAAAAGCATATGGTCATAAAACTAGTTCGACCATGCAAACCAAAAAGTCATTAAAACAAAACTCAACACAAAGATTGAACTCAATCTTTCTGCCCTGAATACACAGAACAACCAAGATTCCTTGCAAGAAACCTTGTGTGCTTAAGCAAAAATAAATGACGATTGCAAGAAAACAAACAAGACCAACCTTTTCACAATCAGAGAGAATTCGAAACAAGACACTTTCTGTAATAACTAAAGACTGTGACAGAACAATGATTGTTCCAAAATGAATCAGACCAGCATACAATCTTCCAGAAACAAAAAGATTTCAAAAATCTTGGAAATTAAAGATATATGCGACTGTGTTTGCACACAGCAGCGTGTATACGCGACAAGGCTTAAGGAAACTTGTGTATATGTAGGTTCACTTAAGGAAAGGTGCGTATATACGCTTCTGTAAATAGAGAAACTAGCGTATAAAAAAAAGCTTCCAAGAAAAACAAAAAAAAGTCTGGAAAAAACTGATCAAAGCTCACAATTCAGGCACTGACTACACAGTAACAGAAGATAAACAGACAGCTGAGCCCTGATTGGCTTGAATACACCCAAACTAGGAACAACAAGAGTGTTGTCCCCAGCGGAGTCGCCAATTCTGTTGTGGGATTAACTCCCCTAGGGTCTTGGGTGAATACCCTAGCAGACGGAAGGTTATCTATGCAAAGAAACACACATTCCAGGCAATCATAATGCTACTATAAGCAAACTCTATGATAAGGGGCGTACCTGAGGTCCTACGTTCGAGAAGAGCCTCCAAGGGTCCTTCTTTGAGTTCCTTTGCTCCTTTGACCTACAAAACCAACAATTCAAGAGAGTGCAGCAGTATATGGACTAAACGTCATAAAGAAACCAACTTCATATTATAAGGAAAGGTAGTTAATTATGCAATTAAACAACCTATCACATATGATTCATAACATGAACAACAAAACATGAAGAAGATCTATATCATGAGCAAAGACATGTGTTTCTTTTATTATAGACAAAGAAAGTACATAAAAAGAACAATTTCACCTGAGTCGTCCTTTCGCAGGCTCCAAGCGGAACCGTCTCCCGGATTCGTCCAGTCTCAAGCCTTTAACAAACTCCTTCCATGACTTACTCCATGATCTCTCAAGTAGTATGAAATCATCAACACACACAAGGAAACAAGGGTTTCCTGTAGGATGGGGGAAGTGCAGGAGGCACAAGGATATTTAGACCTGGTCAGGGAAATCTCAGCATAGCAATCTTTCTCTCTCTTCTCTCCTCCCCTTGGCCTTCCATAGAGGCCTTTTTATACTCCTCCCAAAGTAGTTTTTTAGTTGGGAATTCATTGGGAACAGTTGGGCTACGGGCACTAATAGGTGATCAATAGGTAAAACACGTGATCTCCACCCGAAATTAAGGAGTTTTTTATTTTTTAGGTGTTTTTATACATATAAGTGGGTTGGGTATACACAGACCCGCGTATACACACGTTTAGCTCAGGGCAATGTCGCGTATATGGAAAAAACACTGCTTTTTTAGATTTGGGACAAGATCTGGCAGGAGGGGTTGCCCTAGGCCATGAGTGGAGCTTCACAAACCTCAAGAGTGAGATTTGGAGCTATAACATAAATTAGGCGGAAAAAGGAAAATAGACTAAGTATGATGCCTTTTCATGGTTTATTTACTTTTCATATTTGCATAATACTTAGGGTAAAACACATTTTTGTGGGTTTTTCGGGTAAAAGGGATTTTACATGGGTTTTTCACTTTTCGTAGGCAAAAAAGGTTTTGACCTTAGGAAAAGGGGTTTTAATGGAAAATGAATTAATATGAACTGTATGAAGGTGGGGAAAGGGGAAATTAGTAAATATAGGAATGAATGGGGATGAAATTAGTAAAGTAGTCTTTCATTTGCTTTGTGTAATTGCCTCATGGACATAGAAACATGATAAATATACATTTTGTCCAATCAATAATCAAACTTCTGCAAGCTTTGCTCTACTTACCCTTTGCATATCTTATCATTTTTTATTCACTTAATGGGTGCATTTAAGCTAGCAAACCCTTTTCCTTTCTTTTTAATTTACAAAAGCAAACTATCTAAATCTACCCTTATAACCTCCAAGGGCTCAGATTAAACTGATGAGCACCTTCTTATTCTCTACCTAACTATTGATCTGCCAAGATTAAACAATTTGGCCAGATTTTTATTCTCTAACTATAACATCAAATTTAAAGCATGAAACAGTCAAGATTAAACTATTTGACTGTCATGGGTTATGGCATTTAGAATTGCTCACTTTCAGAGTTTATTTATTTTCTTTTCTTTCTAACCTAACATTTTCTTTTTGCCTTAATTTTTTAGAGCATCTACCCTACCATTTTCTTTGATATGGACATCATCATCAAGATGTATTTTCTTTTAAAAACATTTTATTCACTATTTTTATGTCCATATCCTAACTTAACATTTTTTCAAATATTCTATCTTATGAAAACCAAAAAATTCTGCAACGTTGGCTCCAAGTGGGGACTTCTTTCTCCTGTAGAATGCAAAGAACCTGTAGATCCATGTGCCTTCTCCTCGGGCTATGGAGTCCTTGCTGTAAGAAAAATCACACTGACATCTTGAAAGGTAAAAGAAAACCAAATTATTTACAATGAAAACTATTTCAACTTCTTAGTATTGAATCTAATGTTTGAGAAACCTTCCATTTTCAGGATAAGTGGGATATAGCCCCTCAAGATTTTGCAACACAAAAGTGTTGTTACCCTTGACTTCAGAAATTGCTAAAGGCCCAAACCATAGATTGTCAAATTTGTCATGCTTTCCTTTCTCTTCTCTCCTGGCATCCCATCTTAGAACTAGATCACCTTCCTTAAAGTCCCTTCCCCTGGCTCTTTTGTCAAACAAGGTCTTCATCTTATTCTGATATTTCATCAATTTGTATTGAACTTCATCTCTGCTTTCATTAAGTTCAATAATCTGATTTATTCTTCTTGAAAAATCATCAGGTTCATCTATTGAATCCTGCAAGAATTTTAAAACAGGGAAGGTCAAATTGGTAGGGAAAATTATGTCTTTCCCATAGACTAATTGAAATGGAGATTTTCTAGTTGATCTCTTTGGAGTAATTCTGTTTGCCCATACTGCATAGATCAAATGTGAATCCCAACTCTTCTTATGATCAACTAGAGTCTTTTTTATTACCTTTACTAAGCTTTTGTTGGATGATTCTGCAAGGCCATTACCTTGAGGGTAGTATGGAGTTGAATGATGTAACAAAATCTGATATTTCTGGCAAAATTCAATTATTTTAACACTAGAAAAGGTTGTTGCATTATCAGTGACAATTTGAGTTAGGCAACCAAATCTAGATAAGATATTCTCCTCAATAAACTTACTTACTACTGCATCAGTAGCATTCTTGACTGGAATTTCTTCCACCCATTTAGTAAAGTAGTATGTTGCAGTGAGGATCCATCTATGTTGATTGCTTGAAGTGGGGTGAAATTCTCCAACAAAATCTAATCCCCATTGAGAAAAAGGTGCTGAAACTATTGATGGAACGAGTGGAAGAGTTGCTAATTTTTGTTTACCAGCAAACATTTGACAAGGAACACAACCTCTGACCTTTGCCCCTACTTTTAAGAACAATGTGGGCCAATAAAATCCTCCCCTCAAAATCTTGTATGCTGTTGCTCTCCAAGCATAATGTCCCCCAAAAAATCTTGTATGAAACTGATCAATGATTCCTTCAGTTTTTGATTCTGTTAAACATAATAAAAAAATATTCAGTGGACCTTTCCAGTATAAATTTGCATTTATAATGTAGTACTTGACTGATTTCAACTTAAGGGTTTTACACTGGGTTTTGGAGAATGATGTTGGACACTCAAAATGGATCAAGAAATTTACAATATCTTGATACCAGTTTGACAACAATAAATTTTCATCAATGTGTATAGGATTGACTGCTCTGAAGGTAGAGGTTCTTGTGGATTCTCCCCTTTAGGAGAAAAGGAAGGTTCTTGTGGATTTTCCCCTTCTGCAAGGAGAGAAGGTCCTTGTGTATTCTTCCCTTGAGACTGAAAGGAAGGTTATTATGGATTCTTCCCTTGTATTTCTAAAACAGAATTGATTCCAAGTACTTTGCAGTTGGATTCAGCTAGAAGCTTTGCTAATCCTTGACCTTTTACTAGCTTGGTAGTCTTGATAGTTAGATCAAACTCCAGAATTTGAGTGATCCATTTACCTCTTTTCCCATCAGTGTCTGGTTGAGTTAGGAAAATTTTCATAGCACTATTAGGAACATAAGCAGTAATAGGTGAATGTAGGACATACATCCTGAATGATTTCAAGGCTTGAATGAGGGCATAGGCTTGCTTCTCAATTATGTCATACTTAAGCTCAGCATCTCTCATAACCTTGCTCAAAAAGGCTATGTGTTGGTCATGGGAATCTTCATTTTTCTGTAATATAATGGTAGCAAGGGATGTTTAAGAGGCAAAAGAGAAAATACTAAATGGCTTAGTGTAATCAGGGCTAGCTAAGGTGGGAGCTTCAGAGATAGCCCTTTTTATTTATTCAAATGCATGCCTAGAAGAGGGAGTCCATTTGACTTCATGGTCCTTTTGGAGCATGTCAGTTATATCTTTTACAATCTCTGCATAATTTGGAATAAACCTCCTTAGAAAATTAATCTTGCCTAAAAAAGCTTGAATCTTCTTCTTGTTTCTAGGTAAGGTCAATGTTTCAATGGTATATACTCATTTGGGATCAATTACTACTCCCTCATTTGAAATAATAAGGCCCAATATTTTTCCTTCTTTGACAGCAAACAAGGACTTCTTGGGGTTCAAAAAAAACCTGACCCATAAAAGCCATGTCCATAGCTCTCTGGAACGTTGCTCCAGCATTGGTCAAGCCAAATGGCATCCTAGCGTACATGAATGTACCTGAGGGTGTAGTAAAGGTTGTCTTCTCTCTGTCTGCTACATCAACATTCACCTGATTATAACCTAAAAAACCATCAAGCATAGAAAGTCTTTGTGCTCCTCAAACCATTTGAAGTAACTGATCCATTTTTGGCAAAGGATAATTATCTTTTAATGATGCTTTGTTCAAATTTCTAAAATCCACATAGAGTCTTATTTCTCCATTTTTCTTTCTAACAGGAACTAGATTTGCAACCAAATTAGAATATCTAAGAGGGAGGATGACTTGAGCATCTAGCATTTTCTTAATCTCCCTTTCTACAGTTGGTAAAAGGGTTAGATTTATCCTTCTAAGCTTTTGTTGATAAAGTTTTGCTTCTCGCTTCAAAGGAATCTTATGTTGTATTAATGAAGTATCATAGGTCTTTAGACCAGCATAAGTCCAAGCAAAAACATCCTTATAATTTTGCAGTAACTTAAGATATTGAGTTTTGATCTCAGGGTCTAGAGATGCACATAATTTGATGTTTTTGATATCTTCATTAGTTCCAATGTTAATCTCTTATATGTCATCTTCTGAAGAAATGGACTGAGGGTTTCAGAGGACATCATTTTGATCAAACAATATTTCTAAAGGAATGAGTCCTTTTGGAATAAAATTATTGGATAATTGAATAATGTTGTGATTAGAAATTTGGGTTTTAAAATCTGAAGTATCGTTTCCATCTGCATTTTCATTTATTTTAGTTCTATCTTCATCAATTTGTAGAAATGAAAAATCATCTATTACCTGCAGAAATGATTTCAACTATTCATCATCTTCAAATATTTGCCAATGTTTCAGATTATCTGGGATATATGGCCTATATTTGACTTGTATCTGATAGAGTACATCAATATGATCAGGAATTTTAAAAGAGCTAGCAGAGACAGCTAAGGCATTCGCATGAATATTCTGATCTCTGGGAATATTAGTCAAATTAAAAGCATCAAATAAGTTTTCAATCGAATCCCATACTTCATTTCGGTAGGACCTAATTCTAGGATGCTTGGTCTGGAAAGCATTTCTTACTTGCTTAACAATAAGTTTTGAATCATAAAAACACTTAAGTTTTGAAGTTTTAAGATTTTTTCTAATTGCAATCCTAAAAGGAAAGCTTCATATTCAGCCACATTATTTGTTACCTCAAAGTCTAATTTACATGATTGGATTATATTTTCTTTTTCAAGTGAAATGAAAACTACTCCAGCTCTTGCCCCATCTTTCGTGCAAGAGCCATCAAATAATAGTTTCCAAATATCAGTCTGGCTTGGTTCAAGACTTTCAACTACCTCTTCAATTTTGACTTGAGTTTTATGTTGGTTTGAAGTGAGTTGAAAACAACCAAAGTCTTGATCTATTGCATAAATTGGATGGTTCCTTGGCTGGTCAGTCTTACAAACAGTATGTACAAATCTTACCTCTCTATATAATCTTAATTGCTCTCCTCCATAAATAGGAATAGTAGCATATGACATATCCATTTGTAGAGTTCCCCCTAATTTGGCACAACAAGACCTAGAAAGGAGCATTCCAAACTTGGGAGGGATATCTATGACAACAATATCAAGTACTACACTTTTCACTGGAATTTGGGCAAGGGTAACCACTAGATCCTTGATTAATCCCAAACAGGGAACCCTTTTAGAATCAAAGGTGTACAGGTCATGGTAGGATTTAGTGATGTTGAGTTTCAAATGGTCCATGATAGATTTTGGCATAAGATTGTGTGATGCTCCTGAATCAAGCATACAATTATACAACATGGAATCATTTGTTTTAAGAGTTACATAGAAAGGAGGCACTATCTCATCTATCATGTCTGAACTAGGACCAAAAACCACTGCTGGTTTTTCATCTTGCAGACTTATGACATCACCTTCAGCATCAACCGAGGTATTTTGTATCCATTTTGTTACTTGGATTTTGTAACCAAGGTTTTTAGAAAGTTCTGAAAGTGGAATTGGGATCTTAACCCTCTCTAATTCTTTTTCAACATTAAATGTAATCAAAATGTTTTTACCAGTTTGGGTAGTATCAATTGACTGATCTAATGGTTGAATAAGAGTTTTTTGAGCTTCAATAGTTTTGGTATGTGGTTCAATTGTTGGAGTTTCCTTTGGAGGTCTCCCAGGACCAGGCCTAGCCCTAAGATCATACCTCTTGTTTAACTATGCAATTAAAAATTCAGAGAAAGCATGATATTTAGAGACTTGTGAAGCTTCCTGATCTTCTTGAACCTGATTTTGTTGTGAGAGAGGAATGATGGTTGTTTGATTGGAAGAAGAATCCATACTATTAATATCTTTAGTAATTGTCATAGTATTATCATCAGGTTGTTGGTCATCTATCAATAGAGGAGTAGGAACATGTTGATCATTGCTAGTTCTCTGAAGAATTTGTAGTGGTGGACTTCTCTTATACTAGCCTTGATTTTGATTTTGAGGTCTAGCAACTGTTTGTTGTATTGTCCTAGGTTGGGTCTCAATCTTTGAAATCCTATTTGATAGGGTTCTAAGAAGAGATGTTATTTCATCTATTTTTGAGTCTTCTGATTTAGTCTTAGAGGAACTAGAGGCTTCTTGAACAGATTTGAGTTTTCTTTGGGCCTTTTCTTCCTTAAGTTTTAAAGAAGTTGAGACTGGCCTATTTTCTTCTACTTCTATAGCGTTTGTTTGCATATCTTCAAGAGTTCTTGAAGTTCTCTCTTGTAGCATAACAACAAAGTCATCATCAAAATATTTAGAAAATCTAGATTTAGCTGCTGCTACAGTGGACTTACAATCAATAAGCATTTTGTGATAGAGTTGATTGAATCTTTTGATAAAATCTTATACTAGTTCACCTAAGTTCCTTTTAAGCTCTTCAAATTCTGTGAGGAATTAAAGAGTATCCTTTCTCACACCCCATTGATTTTTAAATATGTTTGTGAGCTCTTCCCAATTTCTAATGGTAATTCTCTAAACCAAATCCTCACATTTCCTTCAAGTGACTGTACAAACAATCTCATATAAACATTTTCTTGTTCAATATTCATGTTGTCTACAAAGTCTAGGAAAGCTTGAAGATGGTCCTCAGCTGAGGGAGCAGTTCCTCCATTGTACTTGGGAAGGTATTTTAAGTATCCAGGTGGGAATGTATCAAGGTTATTAGGTAAGACTAAGGCAACATATCTAGCTTGTACAATAGGTCGGAAAGCCATGACAGTAGGTGGTGTATGAAGTGCTGGAGGTATATGAGGTTTTCCAGGTGGAGTATGAGGTGTTTGTGTGGATGTAGAGGATGAAGAAGAAGTAGAGGAAGAAGATGGTGATTTAGGAGTTGATGAACTAGTTGGAGGTGAAGGAGGAGGAGATCTCCTAAAAGACTTCAAAGGAGTCCTAAGAACTAACTTTGGGACCTATAAAGGAATACCTTATTTTGTTTCAAAGAGAGGATTGGAATATATAGAAAAGGTCTCCTCATATTGTTTGGAAGAAGAAGCTTCACTTCGGTAAAAAATGGAAGGAAAATGATAGGTGTTAGGGGATATGAAATCTGTGGGTTTATATTCTGGTAGATTGACACCCAAATTAGATTCAATTTTAGGTGACCTTGATGGTAGTGTGGGTATTGGATGATATTCTAATGAATGGATAAGGTAGGCTGACTTAAAATCAACTCCTTTATCTAGAAGTTTAGCAAGCCTAGGTGATAAATGGGAGTAATCAGGATCAGCTGGGATATTACTATAGGGATCAAATGATTCTACTTCTTTAGACTGTAGGATTGAAGAGGAAGAAGAAGATGATCGGTGTCCCCTTTTAGAAATGGCTTTTCTCAGAAGCCTTTCAGGATCTGACAGAGGAGTAACTATGTCAGCTTTTGAATGAGATCTGGTATGTTTAAAAGGTGCCATCTTGGGAGTGTGGAGTCGCCTAGGTGATTGATTTTAACCTTTCTAAACCTTTAATCATCCTTAAAGGAAAATATTGAATGAATATTGTTGTCCTAAGGGAAACTTAAATGAAATTAGAGTCCCCGACAAAGGCGCCAGTCTGATGTTGTACCTCTGAGATAGTAGTAGGTCAGCTACCAATGCCAGAGCATCTAAAATAATTGTTTTGGGGTTTTTGGTTTTAATTTTGGAAGACCAATGAATGAAGACAGATGTAGAATTGAAGTAATTAATCCTTTGGGTTATATTAATATCTCAGCATAGGGTTGCTATAAGACTTTACACAGTGATATAGGTCAAAATAGTGGTGAGAAGAAGACAACAAAAAATATGATTATCACAGTTTCCAGACTGTATAACAGAACAATCATAAGTTGGAAAACCTTCTAAACTATGTTCCAAAGGTTCAAGGCAGTATACTTAAGCTTACACAAGATGCTGATGATTTATTGATTAGAGGGGATTAGTTAAATAGACAGTTCATTAACCCATTCTCTTAATAGATGATCAGTTCAGGAGCTTATAGGAATAAATTGAGACACAATTGTTCCTACCTAGATATCTCTATAATTCATAAGCATATGAAGAAAAAAATAATGATTGATAACTGGAAAAACTTACAGACACAAACTGTGTAAAACCAGATTCAGAATCCTCTGCTTTGTATTAAGGTTCCAGAAATATTGAGTACATTAAGTGTCTGCAAAGCTTCCTTCAAAGGTGGCTTCTAGGTTCAAAGTAGAATTAACAGTCAAGACTTAACAAGCAATGAAAAATGAATCTTGAACTTCAAACCTATAATAACTCGAGAAGAGAGTTATTTATACAATAATGAAACTAAGGAAATGTCCTAAACTGATTAAGGTTTATTCTAGGAAAGGAAAAGATCTTCATGCAAGAAGATAGGGGCAGCTATTGAGCTGCTTCTTGTTGTCCCCTTTTATTCAGGTTGTGCTGGCTTTGTTGTTTGATATTTTGCCCCTTTAAGGTGTTTGACTGTTTGAATCCTTTGCGCTGACTAATTTGATCATTTGATCTTTCATCTGATACTCTTTAAACTCTATGAATATCCTTTAACCCTGCTGAGTAACCTTTACTGTGCATTTTAGGTTTTTACTGTGTTTTTCAACAGTAAATCCTTTTGATTTTATGTTACAGGGTAAAGTAAATTGATATGATCTTCATATTTGTCTTCCAACTTGTATGCAAACTTTTTTGTCTGTAAGCCTGGAACAGAAGCTTTACTTGCAAAACACAAAAACTGTTAAGAAAAATATAGGTGACAGATGGACTTCAATGGCTTTAGTGAGTTTGAAATGACATTGAAAGGAGTCTAGAGCGTATCAAAAGGCAAAATGATGTTTTAATTGGTCGCAAAGGCTTATGGAGGCTTCGCTGTGTAAAATAGGCAAAACATATCAAAATGGTCATTTTGGCGTTTAAACGGGAAAAACAGTTTTCCTTTTGAAATATGGCGCGAAGTGAACAATAACCATTTTGTCATTTTGCCGAAGGTGGTTTTCATCGCACCGCTTATAAGGCATGGGCAGTTTTGGGAAGGGATCGCCCGAAATAATATAAGCCTGATATGTAGCAAGGGAGGATGGTGAAATATCGCTTTTCGGGTGGGCAACACCCGTACATAGAGCCAACCCGAAATAGCCGAGGGCCGTTGGATTTCAATGGTTGTGATCGGATGGTGAAGGAGTGAAAGAGCAGAGGGAAAGAGTAATGGAGGGGCCTAGTCGATTAATTATGGAAGCAATGGCTTTATAATGGGTTAAACTGAGATTAACGGTGTTTTATAGTTAATCAAAGGTTTTAGTTTAGTTCTTCGTTAAAATCATAGAAAACGATTTAACAAAGAAAATCTTCACAAAACACATATGGCGGACTTGAATTTTTATGAATTCGGGCAGATAATGATATCGGGTCCGGGTTCATCGCATATTGCAATCGGGGTTTAGTGGAGGGAGGCCCATCACAAAGGAATGCGATAAGGCCAGACGCGATGCGGAAATATATCATGGCTAATACTGCGTCGGGTCCGGGTTCTCATCGCAATCGGAGATCACAATTGGCGGAGGATTATTTCTTTAGCGGAACTTGCGATGAGGGGCGGATGCGATATGGGTATGAATTGTAATGTATATTGCGTCGGGTCCGTCGCGCATTGCGATCGGAGATCGCAATGGCGGAGGGTTATGCTATTAGCCGGGACTTGCGATAAAGGCGGATGTGACATGGTAATGAGTTATAATATATATAGCGTCGAGTCCGGCCCCATCGTTGATCGCATATTGCAATTGGGGAAAGTGGATGCACGTTGAAAGGCTTGTGATCCGCCAATATTGCGATGCAATATGAAAATACATAGTTTTATTATAAAACTAAGGTTTTTGGGATATTTTATTAAAAGAGTTAATAATATATGGGAAAAAGGATTTTAGGGGTTTTATACTATAGTTAATGTTAATATGAAAATATGAGTAGAAAAGGGAAATTAGGAGAAAAAAGGAAAATAGACTAAGTATAATGCCTTTTCATGGTTTATTTACTTTTCATATATGCATAATACTTAGCGTAAAACACCTTTTTGTGGTTTTTTCGAGTAAAATGGATTTTACATGGTAAAAAGGAATTTTACATAGGTTTTTCACTTTTCCTAGGAAAAAAAAAAATTGACCTTAGGAAAAGGGGTTTTTATGGAAAATGAATGAATATGAACTGTATAAAGTAGGGAAAAGGGGAAATTAGTAAATATAGGAATGAATGGGGATGAAACTAGTAAAGTAGTCCTTCATTTGCTTTGTGTAATTGCCTCATGGACATAGAAACATGATAAATGTACATTTTGTCCAATCAATAATCAAACTTCTGCAAGCTTTGCTCTACTTACCCTTTGCTTATCTTATCATTTTTTCTTCACTTAATGGGTGCATTTAAGCTAGCAAACCCTTTTCCTTTCTTTTTATTTTACAAAAGAAAACTATCTAAATTTACCCTTATAACCTCCAAGGGCTCAAATTAAACTAATGAGCACCTTCTTATTCTCTACCTAACCACTGATCTGCCAAGATAAAATAGTTTGGCCAGATCTTTATTTTCTAACTATAACATCAAATTTAAAGCATGAAGCAGTCAAGATTAAACTATTTTACTGTCATGGGTTATGGCATTTAAAACAAGCTGCACACAACCATTATTTTGCAGAGACAGAGTAGTGGCATTTAGACTTGCTCATTTTCAGAGTTTATTTGTTTTCTTTTCTTTCTAACCTAACATTTTCTTTTTGCCTTAATTTTTTAGAGCATCTACCCTAACATTTTCTTTGATGTGGACATCATCATCAAGATATATTTTCTTTTAAAAACATTTTATTCACTATTGTTATGTCCATATCCTAACTTAACATTTTTTCAAATATTCTATCTTATGAAAACCAAAAATGCTACAATAGATTCTACGAATCCTAAAAGCATAACTCCTGAAACCTTCTTATCTGCTTGGTCTTCCTGTACTTGTCTCCTTTTCTAGACCTTGTTGTTCCTGCAATCACAAGCCATGTGCCCATATTTATGACACTTGAAGCATTCAATGTTTTCCATAGGTGATTCCATCTGATATTTGTAACCTCGAGCGCTATGGCCATAGTTATGGCATTTGAAAGATTCAATGTTTGGCCCATCTAGCACGTATTCTCTTCTGACAAAATTGTCATGGAGCCTGTCTCATGATCTTGCAAACTTGCTTCAAGGGTTTTGCAGATAATGATTGTACATGTCAAAAACTTCACAATCCCTAGCCATATGTCTATAGTTAGCACATAAAAAGAAATAACCTTTAAATAAATGTTCTTACTTGAATGGTTCATTCGGATGTGATGGTCCTTGATAGTTGTACCTGTAAACAACTTTACAATCCCTGGCCATATGTCCATAGTTAGCATAAGAAAAACAATAACCATTAAATAAACGAGCATACCTGGAAGATTTTTCATTCTTCTTTGGAGGCTGTGTTGTATTCGATTGTCGTCCTTTGTTCTTGATTGCTTTGGTCTTGTTCTTTGGAGTTGCAACATTCTTATTTGGATTTTCACTTTGATCAACTTCCTTCTTAGAATCATCCTGCAAAGATGTGGAGCTTGTACTTTAATCAACTGGAGCTTTACCATCTTAAATTGCCTTCATTTTTGCTTCTTCATATGTTTTATCTTGTAGGTGTTCTTTTTTCGATCCCTTGAGTTTGTTGATATCATCATGGGTTGCATCAAGTTCTTCTTGCTTTTGAGCAAGATCTTCTGGAAATCATCTTTTCAAGATCTCTCTTCTTTTTTCTGCCTCCTCAACCTGTAGCTTGAGAAGAGTGGTGTTCTCTACTTCTCCGTTGAGAACCTGTATCTGTTCCTTCTGATTCTCATTTTCAATCCTAAGCCTGCTTATTTATGCTAAACATGTTTCTAATTCCTTTTTCTTTTGGTCAATTTCATATATGTATCTTTGATCGGATTCCTTCCTTTCAATTTATGCTTCCTGCATATGTTTTTTGAGCCTGTCAATCTTTGAAAAGGTTGTGTTGAGTTCTTGTTTCTTCTGTTGGAATTCTCTCTTGAGGTCTTGTGTCTCTATATTTTTTACTTCTTCCAATTGCACTCGAATATTGCTAATGATCTTCCTTGATTCCTCACTTTTCTTGTTGAGTTCTTTTGTTGTTTCCAATTCTGCTTCTAGAAGCCTTGCCGTTTCCTTTTGGATTTTAAGTTCTTTTATCACCTTGATCACTTGATTTTGAAACTTTGTCTTACTCATTTCTCCAATTTCTTCATCATAACCAGAAGGATCTAAATTTTCAATAACATCTTGACCTGATTGCTTTGTTGAATAAAGATTATGAAGCTTTTCTGAAAGAGCTTTAGCTTTTTAACATTGACCAACTTTTATTTTCACAGAATTAGGCAAAACATTCAAAATTACATTCATGGCATTTGAATTGTACCTTTTAGTTTTGTTGGTAGATGTGTCTCTAGAAACAACTGATTCCCATACTCCATGTGCCTGCAAATGTACTTCCATCCTAGATTCCCATATCCAATAATTATCTACATCAAAATCAGGGATTGGTACACAATACTTACTTTCTTCATATTTTGTTGTACATGTACCTTCCTTTGAAATCCTTGCAACCTGCTTCTTTGACTTTCCCATCTCTATGCTTTGAAACTGCCTTCCAGTGGTTAAGCGGTTATTGAAGGAACCAAGCTCTGATACCAATTGTTGTAAATACTAAGAGGGGGGTGAATCAATATTTCTTAGCAATTAGCAATTTTTAATATTTTTCAAAGCATTAGTTAATCTTCAGCTATTATTATTGTTCTTCTTCAAATGATCATAAAATATAATCAATAGTAGAAAACACCATACAACAATGTAGGAAGATAAAACAGAGGACACAAAGATTTTTAGCTGGAAAACTCCCTCCGAGTAAAAAACCACTTAATGCTTCTTTAGTAATCGTCTTCTCCTTGCTAAAAGAAAATTAATTACATCAAAATTTCAGCTACAACTGAGGGAGGCGTCAACCCCCTAATTCACAGTGTATAACCTGTACGATGCTACTAGAACCTAATATCCCGTTGCAACCTGAAGGGCACCCCAATGCCTCTTAGATCAGGCCACAACCTGATGAGTGCCCCAATACTTTGTTTACCAACTATTGTCGGAAAGGATGCTTCACTACCTTATTAGTTTATCAACCACAACTGAATGGATGCCACAACACCACAACTTACCCTAGCACCACCCTGCCAACTTGAAGTGTTCTCAGGCCACAACCTAAAGGTTATTCCAATCACCCAGAAGAGTCAGTAGATCATGTTTCACAATTTTCACACTAGATCCCTTGTACTTTGAATCAATGTAGAATATATGTAAGAAAGATGTAGAATAAATGTTGAATTTTGGCAGCTATTGATCACTTTTCCCACAAACTGATCATTGTACAATGCTACACATCAAGATATCATTGTTCAACTACACATCACTATCCCTGCACACTATATATTATTGTCACTACAAATCACTGCCCAACTGTTGTGTTAATTTTTTCAACAATGGTAAAGTTCCACCTTGGACAGCTCAAATGACCGAGATAATGATTGCATTAGATTCCCCTTTTCGAGAGGACCAAAATTGACCTAAATATCACCCAATTTGGTCAAGTGGAAGTTAAGTTATGAATTATTTTATTTGGTCAAGTGGAAGCTAATATTCCTATGGAGGCCAACTAAGGTACCCTTTCAAAAGGGGATCCTTGTGCTTTTCCTTTCTTTGGAAACTTTGGTACCCCCTTGATGGCCACTCTGAATATTCCTGGATTGAATGTTGGACTACCAGTTTGGTTGTGGTCCACTCCGAATATTCCAAATGTTCTTGAAGCTTCTCAAATGAATGCTTTATTTCAAGGGCATCAAATGGGTGTTAATTGTTCATCTTCTTCGAAAGAGAGATATAGGATTCTTTTTTATCCTCCCTCTTGTAATAAGAGATCTAAAAATAAGAGAAAGAGGAAACATAAGAAGAAGAATAGTTCTAACAACGAATCATCATCAACCTCTGCAAGTCATGTTGGAGATGAGCTTTCAGTTGTTGCAAGTCATGCTAGGGTCATAAGTCTAGTCATTGCAAGTCATACTAGTAATGAATCATCACCAACCTCTCCTAGTCATATTGGAGATGAGCTTTCAGCCACTGCAAATCATGCTGGGGGCATAAGTCTAGTTAGTGCAAGTCATACTAGCAATGGGTCACCTACCTCTGTGAGTAATATTTCTGTTGACTCACTTGCTTCTGTGAGTAGGGTTGGGGGAACAAGGCCTATCTCTCTTGATGAAGAGTCACTAAGCTCTACGAGTCATGTTGGGGAATCTCCACCAACCACTGCTAGTCATGTTGGGGACTCTCCACCAACCACTAATAGTCATGTTGGCGGAATGGATGTTGATCAGAAACCTAGGTGTAGAAGTTTTAAACCTAAGTTCCCTTGTAAGATATGTAAGGGAGGCCATCTTACTCATTTGTGCCCTGGTATTCTGGTGGTACAAAGGATATGGTCCGAGTCTGAAGGTTATTCTACTCCTGAATCTGTTGTGGTTTCTCAATAGTCTCATCAACCATTGATTGATGAAATGGTCGAGCCAGTGCAATCTCTGGCTGATTCCACTCCTCTTCTGGGGGGTGAAGTGCTTAACAAAAAATTCTTCTTGATTTCTAGTACAAAGTCTTCTGGTAAAGGGGTCATTCCGGTCTCTTCGAATGTACCCCCTCCAAGATCTAGGAGTGTCTTCTTTGATTGGGATAATCTTATCGAGCCTTGTCTTCCTTTGGTTATACCTTTCCAAATAAAGGTTAGAGTTAATTCCACAAACATCTATCGATGTATGGTGGATGAAGGATCCTATGCAAGTATTATATCCTCCTTAAGTTGGAAAGCTTTGGGTTCTCCAAAGTTGTTGGTTGTTGATAGTCAGTTGTTAGCCTATGATAGAAGATCTGATGAATCTATGGGTGTTCTTCCTTAATTTCCTATTACTTTAGCTGGGAAGATTGTCTTAATCAATATGATGGTGGTTGATCACCCTTTAGACTTTAATATGCTACTTGGGCGTGATTTTGTCTATGCTATGAATGTCGTGGTGTCTTCACTCTTTCGAGTGATGTATTTTCCTCATAACGGAAATATTCACTATTGATTAGCTTGCATCTGATAATCACTCTCCTAATTTTGAATTTATTACAAAATACCCCTTGGTATGTTCCAAGTGTTTAGATAGACTCTACCCGACCACGGGTGAACTATGTGGCATTGAATCCTCAATGTTCAATTGTTTCTGAGAAGGATCCTTTGAACTATTATTTTCCTTCTCGGGACTTGGTCTCGACAGTTGACTGAGTGATTTCTTCTACGGGGATATAAGACCCCTTAATTCCCTCTTTTGATCCTTCTAGTTCTTGTGATTTCTTGGAAGTTGCTTTGCCTTCTCATGAGGAACTTTTTGAAGCCATGAGTTTTAACTACCAAAGGAGTCCTTGGCTTGAGCCCCATGAGGGGCTTGTCCTAAATAACTATTATGCGTAAGCCGTAAGGCTGTGTGGTTCCCTGTACCATATTGTAGATATAAGGTACACATTTTCAAGTTTTGTATTCTATAACACAAGCTTTTATCTGAAGTTTATATATGGGATGTATTAACTTCTTGTCTAGTGTTCGTAATTATGTCTACAGAACTTGAAAGACTTTTCCTTTGGGCATTTTTATGGTTGATCCGCTATGACATGTAATGGTTCTTGAAACTGGCATATAGATCAAAATCTTTCACCTACATTACGCATTTATTAGTTTCCTTTCCCATTTTGGCCTTAGGATCGACCCCAACAAGATATGATGCAAAACCTTCTTATTGCTTAGAAGTGCCTTATCATGGGCACCCTAGATAGTACCTTCTTGTCACTTGGCACCCATGCTAAACTTTTGTTCTTAGGCTTGGGATTCCTCTTTAGTCCTGCCATGAGTTTTGTGATGAAGCTTCATTCTCTTACTTCTTTGCTATTTTTCTAGCTTTATACCCTAGAGGCTCCTTTGTGTTGAGTTGTACTGTTGCATTGCATGTTGACTATTTGTACCTTTTGGCCTTAATCCAACTTCACTTGGACTCATGTATAAGACACTTTTTGACCATGTATTTATGCAAAATCAACCTTGCAATCACTTAGCCTCTGCAACTTAACACCTTTTGCCCATGGAAAGAATATTCCTTTGAGTGTCATTGACTAGTTTCGTTACCTTGCATTAAGCATAGGAATGTTCCCCTCCTAGGAACTAGTGCATTTGTATTTGGACACTCGTTCTTTCCACTGTACCATAGCCATTCTTTTATTCTTTTTCAGGCTTTCTAAATATGAAAAAGACAAAAAAATATATATTCCAAAAAGAGAGGGAACGAGACATTACTTCCATGATTGATGACATCTAGAGACAGTTGTGTCACCCTTGAACAAAGCACTCAAAATTAAGTCTTTCCTCCATTGGGATGGGCTTTAGTTTGACTTAGGAGAGCCTTAACCTTGTTATTGAGTCAATACTCCTTTGGTTGGTTATCTCTTCCAATCATATGGAGAGTTTGTTTGTGCCTCTTGCATGACAAACTTATACAAAGTTATCATATGCTGCCATATTGTCACATTTGAGTCATCCTTTTGTTCAAGGGAAGTAAAACTGAGTCGGCCTTTCTGTGATGTCTCTTGACTCATTTTCAGTCAGCCATCCCTAGTTGTCAGAGTCATGTTCACTATCACATCAACTATTTGGTCCTTCGCTCATGTTGGTTTGAGAAGGTCTCCATTAACTTCTTGCTGGCGGTTCTTGCTCTTATCGACTACAAAAAATTGCTCTAAGAGTAGACTTAAAGCCACACCCTAGCCCTATTTTCATTATTGATAGGTCACCTTGTGCTCAACATCGGTTAGTATCATGGGTCTTTGACTGAGTGGTTTCCCTTGTGTTCGACGTTAGACTTCATTATCACACATTGGGATTCGTGCAATACCTTGGTTTCTAATTGACCCTATTGGTGGATTCCTCGCCTTTGTGTCAGCTTTCATTATTGGTTGGTTCAGAGGGTTTCTTTCGTGTGCTAGCTACATCTTGTGTACGTCAAAAACGTGCTTCAGTTGGTTACTACATCTTTTTTGTCTAATTCCTTCCACATTATTGGCCTACGGGTTACACTCGCGCTGGATTGATGAAGGATTCCTTAATTCCTTCCTTCCAGCAGATCTTTTCCCATCGACTTCAACTCATTGCTCTGGGAACAAGGTCTAGAGTCCATTTAGTAGTACCTTAGGGTTTGCAACCATCAGTGGCAGACTCCTTCGCTATCGACAGTGGGAAAACATCATTGTCTCCTAATTGATAGATTCTTCCAATTATTTGACATCAATTCATTTATTCGCACTTGTTAAACTGTACTGGGTACATTGTCTCTCATCATCATTATCGGTGAGTAGTCTCGGGTTTGTTAATGGTATACAACAATGGCTGGTAATCAAATGATTTCTCACATGGTCGACTTCAGATCATTTATTCCCATTATATAGAAATGTACCACGACGGTCGGTGAAGACCTCGGGTTTGCATCAACATTTTTTGGTTCACTTGCCAGTCCCTCATGTTTCTGCTAGTGACACCATCTACCTTATATGTTGCAGTCTGTTATAGCGACATCTTATATGTTGGCACTCGAGTTGCATGTAGTTCCATTTTTTCCACTATTTGACTTGGTACTTTTTGGATCAGATTTATGACTTCAGTGATCAACTTTTTACTTCAACATCATTGATCAGTTTCTTATATGTGATATTGAGACATGTACTTCTATGGATATGATCGGATGATCCACTATGTATTTTCAATCCTTTTATACGTGTATACATATTGGCTCCACTTTTGTATTTGATATGCGGACATGCTTTATTATCTCTGAGCATGGGTATGCCCACCTCAGACAACAACTCTCTTTCCGATCTCTTCCACTGGCTTGGTAGACTGAAATCTGGTGAACTCCTCTCAGGTCTTGGCATGATTCCTTCTATACACTTAATACATTTCAGCAATCATGTACCCCTTCTAACCTCATTTATTAGGGGGCATCTGTTATAGCACCATTTACCACCCTTGGTAGATTTGATGCTCTATGTTATGGCCTAGGGCAACCCTTCCCTTCCAGACTTGGTCCAAATTCTAAAAAACAATGTTTTAAATCCCATACGGTGTTCTGCGCTGTATAAAAAGCATGTACACATGGGTTAGTCTATACCCAACCTGCGTATATGTGTTAAAACATTAAAAAATATATAATCTCCTTAAATTCGGGTGGTGTTTACAGGTTTTACCTGTTACTCACCTACTGTAGTCTGTGGCCCAACTGTTTCCCAACTAAAAAAATAATTTGGAGAAGTATAAATAGACCTCCATGGGAAGGCCTAAAGGAGGAGAAAAGATTAGATATTGATAATATAGTATATTATATCCCTGATTAAGTCTGAAGAAATCCCTATGCCTTCTGCACTCCCAAGTCATAGGAAACCTTTGTTTCCTTCTTGAGATGTCCTCCATCCCTTTATGACATCCTTGTGTATACCTTTGGAGGAGGATTGCTGAGGTCCGGGTAGGATGGATCCGGAGGACGGTTTCGCTTGGAGCCAAAGGGACGACTCAGTTTGTAGTTTTTCCTTACTTTCTTTAGTTTACATCAATAAAGAGGTGTTGTCTTATTCCTGATATTTATGGTTTCAATGCATTAATCTATGTTATGATTTGCTTATGGAATTTTATGTTAATGCTTATTTTCTTACATGCTTATATGACCTAACACCTATATCATGAACATGCTTTCTATTACTATTGTTGTATATGCTTTGCTTGAATGAGTTGCATGTTCTAAAGCATTGGAAGAAGTAGAGGGTTTGGACCCTACGGGAACGAACTCAAACGTAGGACCTCCGGGTAATACCTCTTCTTCCTACTTCAGTAGTTTATGTATTAGGATTGCTTGTTTGCATGTCTCTTTATGCTGTAAGCCCTTCGCTCTATTGGGGTTCTCAACCCAAGACCCTAGGGTGATTTTACCCATAATAGATAGATAGGTTGTTATATATTTAGGTGTTAATGCATGTGGATATAGAAGTAGATATGCAGTAAACTCGTACTTATAATATATAGATTTCTAGAGTGGAGTCTAGGTGAAGTCCCCACTAGTGAATATTAGATACTTAGAGGCTTTTTAATTTTTCCTAAGTTGATGACACACCATGATGTAATCACATATGATGTAAAGTGCATATGGAATGGATTGTGTTGAGGAAAGAGAAGGGCCATGATTTGACAAGATGTGAAAGGGTTGCATGGGAAAAATACACCTTTCCGTGTGTCAAGTTGAAAACATCTAACAATGATTAAAATATTTGTGATTCAAATAAACCTCAAGGAAGTATGCCACCCGAGATTCTTATACAACCTTGTTTTATAATTTGTTTTAACTATTGGGAATATTTTCTAATGCTAACATGGTCGTTCCATTGGAGACACTTAGATGTAGTGTTACCTATGTAGAAAGGAGGTTAGTTGTAATTATTGAGAACATGAAATGTACATTGTTGGCATGAATATGAACCGTATGCCAAGTTATTGATTCAAGCAACCTAGAAGATCGTTAAATCTTACACCATTAAGTGGTATGGCAATGTTGTTTGTGTCTAGTTGTTATTGTCTAAGTGTGATACAAGAGAGAACACCAATAGATAGACTTTTTTCCTTTATCATGTCATAATTGGACTCAAGGGTGGTGGGTATGTATGATTATATGGAGAATCACTTATGCATGGCCATTCCTCATGTGTAGAAATTCATGGAAGATAAGTATATTGTGCATTACACATTTTTGTTGTTTAAATCTTCTTATGGTATTTGTATGAGAATTGATAATGATTTTTTTTAAGGGTGGTTCACGGACATTGAGTGGTCACCACATCCATGGAAAAATCCAAGTAGATCAACCCGAAGGGATATACCCGCCAGCCAAACTAGCAAGGCCTAACCCCAAGGGTGTCAAGGAGATTTGACCCCATGAACTCCTAATAGATGAGGTACTTAGCAACATGAACTTGACCAACTGATCTATCCCTTGGGGTTTGAATTGATAATGAATTATCTAGAATAAGAATAATATATTTATGATAGTTCAAATAAGGCCTACAAATGTGTAATATAGTTGCAAGTTGTGAGATGATTGAATTTGTATTAACATTAAAAGCTGAATTCCAAATCCTCCAAAGAAATGTAGACAATCCAAAATACAATCTTAAATAATTTTGATGACATATATATGCTCCTCGTAACAAAAAAAAACATGTAACACAAAAAAATATTCTAAATTGAACGATAAACAATATTTACTTGAAAATATTTCAAATAAAAAATGACAATGTAAACATATCATAAAGTAATATACTACATGTTGAATAATTTAGTGTTGCTTATTCATATTTATTTGAGGGTCATTTTTATTTCAACGAAGAAGAGGAGTAAGATAACAAAAAACAATTTGTTGATGATTTCAACTAATGTGTCATTTCAGCTTTCATAGACTACATTATTTGTTTTTGCAATTCTTGGAATGTAAATAACAGCATGACTAAAAACTAGTGTGACCAATGTGTACTAGACAATTGTAAAACTTGAGGAAAGGTTTGCACATAGAGAGATTTGATTCATATTGGCACTTGATAAATATGGAGTTAAGATGGATTTATATCGTTTCTTAATAATACTATTAATATTATATATAAATTCCATATCTCTATATATGGAAATATTCTTATTTTATATTTATTAAATCGTCGGATAAATATATTTATTACATACCTAATGCGTTACATTTTTCTTGACTAATTTTATATTTTATAATTTTTTTAATTATATATGCATACATTTATTATGTTTTTGTGTTTTAAATAAGTATTAAGTTAATTTATATTTATTTAATAAAAAATTAAATACGAAGTTTTGAAATATCATGTAATGATCAACCTAGATCCATCTTAACTTTGGATCAACCAAGGGCCGAGAGTGATCAAATCTCTTTTCACTCTAAAAGATGATTGCATCTAAAAGAGATTTGATCCCTCTCGGCACTTGGTTGATCCAGAGTTAAGATGGATCTAGGTTGGTTTAATTCTGCCCTTTAATTAACGCTATATTCCACATGAATACCATGGGTTCTCAATACCACGAGTGATTTTTATTTTTTTATTATTATAGTGTTATTTTAAATTTTTTATGAGTTAAAATGTTTACATTACATTAATCTTTTTATTTAATTTTAATTTAATTTTTCTTGTTCTTTTTATGTAATTTGACTTAGTCAAAATGTTAAACATTACATTACAACATCTCTACCACATTGCTTGCAAAATGAATCATTATTATTTTAACTCATGAACCATTTTAGGGGTGAAATTTCACAAATGGGCTATTTTTTTGGACATTTTCCTAAAAAAATTATTCGCTAAATTGGTTAAAATCCACGTATTTTTTTTTATGTATATGATTATATGGATGATATTTGCCAAAAATTTACCAATTTTAATAATAAATTACATGTTTTTTTATTGAATATTTGCCTACATTCAATATGCGTGAATTTAGGAAAAATCTTAAATCCTTAAAAAATACCTTGGTAAAATGGTTCTTAATTTAATTAATACACATATAATTAAAAATATATATATATATATAATATATAATTTCTAATTATATGTCTATTAATTTTAAAATTTTAAAACGCATAAAATTATTATATATATGGTTACAAAATGTTGAATCATCATTAAAATTGTTTAAAAATTTTATTAATAAAAAAAAAATACATTATGACAATTGAATGAATTTATTATTTTTCTATTATTGCTTTTTAATGAATTATATATATATAGTATTATATGATATATATATATATATATATATTATATATAATATATATATATTACTCGACTTTCACCCTCATATCTCATTTATTTCAATGATCATTCAATAATCTTTACCAATACTAACACAAAACAAATTTACATATAAAATTAAATTGAAATAAACTTATTATTTTTATATTAAAAATAAAGTTATTGTTTTTTATTATTTTTATATGGTTTTCTTTTTAATTATTTTCAATACCATTATATTATATTGATATATTATTATTTTTAAAAAATATTTCATCTAATATTAAATTACCAGCGAACTCTAAACTTACACCTATATTTTAATTAATTTAGTCATTGTGCAATATATGACTGTCACACATATTATTTACACACAATTAGACATTATACATTTAATAAGTTAGGCACATTATTTAATTGTATGTATGCACATAATAAAGTGTCATTTCTTCTTTACATAAGGCTTTCCAACTTAGTCAACTTGCTCTTTTAAAATGGTTATTATTTGATGTGATAACATGAAAAATAAAACAAATGAAAGGAACATTTGTTTTAAACATTAAATTAATCCACAAATCCTTAAATATAATTGCCATGTGATATGGGTATTCTAATGAGAAGCAAGTGGGCTCCCCATGAGTGTTGATGGGAAATGCAAGTGGGCTCCTCATGAGTGGAATTTCTCCAAATCACTTGGGGAGATGGATCATAAAATAAGTATGTCAAGAAATCAAATCCTAACCATGCATGTTCTGATAACCTTGGGGATATAAGATATGCAGGTTCTCTCATTACTCACATTATTAAGGAATAAAGTCTAAGGTTTATAAATCCATAACATTATCACTTTTTCTTTCTTGCATGGAGAAAAGACTTCTACCTTTCTTTTATCTGTACTTTATAAGAATATGGTTGCATTCTAAGTAATGATTGATTGTTATCTTTATCGTAAAGATGGAACAATACTATTCATGAAAATTATCAATGTAAGTGGCTTTCTATTTTTGCTTATATCTATGTAATGATATTTATTTTCAAATAATAAATATATAAACCCTTTTATAAAAGTTAATATTTACTTTGATTTTTGAATGTGACATTACCTATTATGACTTTAATGATGATATTTATATGTTTAAATGACTTTAAGGATGATATTTATATGTTTAAATGTATATATGATAGGGTTGAATGTATGGGTAATAAGAGTCACTACTGGAAGTTTTTGTTGAGAAAGGATTTAGTCATGGTCAAAAAAGATTAAATATGATTGGTGATATTTAGGTATATCAATATATAATAACATTATTAGTAACCGTTAGAAATTATTATATTTGTAGAGTATAAATATTTATCTTTTTAATTTCACAAACCAAACACTATCACTCTCAGTTTGTTAGTCTAATTTACTCATCCACTTGGAAGTGTGCCTAATTGGGAAAGATTTCAAACAATCTAGACTTTTTAAGATCACTGTTATTAAATTATTTCTGCGAAATCACTGAGACACTAGAAATACTTTTTAAGAAATGTAAATGACACAAGTATTGTTAGTCATTTAACCTTTCTTCTCCAGACTGCTTGGAGGTTAGAATCTCGTTCTTCTGTGATACTCTAGACCTTTTCAATATTGGCCTTGAGAGAGCATGAAAACAATGAAGTAGCAATTTACCAAAATTGGCCTTTTTTTTTTTGTATAACTCATTGATTTTTCTTTATTAGTTACTTTATATAAATTTGTGTACCATTTATTCTATTTGTTTATTAAATTAATGATTTTTATTTATTGTTTACTTTTTATAAATATGTGTGCCATTTTAAATAAACAAATACATACATAGTAATTGAAATTATATATATATAAAGACAAAAGCATGCGGGGGAGTGCATGCAATCCACGTGCCTGAAGCATTCAGCGAGGGATTCACACTTTCAAACACCTAACAAACTCCATGCATGAGAAGAAAATAAAGTTTGGCAAATGGGAACTTGCTCAAAGTGCACATAAGGGTTCCAGATACTTAACATAATGGTTGGAGATACCGAACTGCGTTAGAATGTATGTAAAGTTATACCCGTTGAAGCACCACTATAAGTATGGACATAATTAAAGCCATTACCTTGGAGCTAGTCCTTAAATCTAATCCTACCACCAGCATTTTGGTACCTTGGAACTAGTCTTTAAATCGAGTCCTACCACCAACATTTTACCTTGATTTAGTGAATGATGCCAAATATAAAGGAGCATATATAGTTGGTTATTGAACGTGTTATCACTCCTCCGGATCTCCAAGGCTAAGGAAGAGTCCAACTGAGGTAATCACAGACCAACCTTTTGACATGGTAGCTAGCCCTATTAGGCCAGAGAGGGCTCTCTCCAAAGAATCATAGCCAAGAGGGTTGGATGGATTAGGGTTTTAGGCTAGGTATAAAGTGTAGAGGTTTGTTTTGATTTGATTTGATTGGGTTATTGTTGGATGAGGGTATTAGGTCAAAGAGGCTAGGTCAGGGCAAATCAGATATGATTGCAGACATTTAAAGGGGCAAGGTAGGCAAGAGGCTTAGCACTTAAAAGGTGATTTGGTGAGATGGTTTAAGACTGATGAGGAGTTAGGAAGAGCATAGCAGATGTATTCTTCCTAAACTGAAGAAAAAATGGACAAATTATGATAAATTTCCCAAAATAGAGCATGAGCAAACATGTATTCTGCCTATCAACTTGAAAATTGCCATATAACAGACATGAAATGGTTTATGAGCTTAGAAAACATTCATACAAATGATAACAAAGAAAAAAAAATGTTGAACATCCACACCACATGTATCCCAAAGAAATAGTTGCAACTTATCTATTAAAATGGGCCAAAATCTGATACAATAATGACTTTGATCACTAGTACAACATCCAGCTAAGTCCAACTTGTAGAATGACTGAAAAAGTACATGATATAAGCCTCAAACAAACTCCTCCCAGCCTCAGGGGTCGAATCCATGAGAGGAGGAGTAGTTCCATCAAAAATTGAACTGGTATCTAGAGTGTAGGGTGGTCAAAGTGACTCATCCCTAACTTAAGTGAACTGATTCATTGCACCTCATTGAGTCCATTTACCTAATGTATTTACCCTAGGTAACAATAAAAACATGATAATTACATTTACTTCACCAATTACATAAGTGAAAATTGATTTCCAAAGGTGAAAATCAAAACTGGAGCAAAACAATGAAAAAATCAGGGAATTCTGCCCTATGCACAACATCAGTGCTCTATGCGCAGTGCCTTAAGCATGTGTGCAGTACCAACTTCAAGCTGATTTTTGAAGGGGTTGCTGATGTCCAAATTAAGCTCATGATATCTCATTGGAAGGCTTATCCTGTCTACTTTCCAGAAATGCCCCTGGTTCCCAAAAATTATAAGATCTGACACTCCAAAAGGTCAATCTCCCAAGATTTCTTCTGTGCACAATGCCTAGCTGAAAAAGAGGGTGGAAAGGTGAATTTTGAGGTGTTTTTGGCCATTTATCCTTGTCCAATGGTCCAAATTTGGTGTGCCAGTAGTCAAAAGTGTATGTTTTTGGCCTTCTGAATCCAATGGTAGTCTTGGTTTTCCATTTGGAGGCCTCTAGAAGATGCTTGTTGCACAAAAAACCCATAAAATGTCAAAAGTGCCCAAAATCTTGTCAAAATTGGTGTATAAGTTGTTGATGAAGTGTGCTAGGCATGGAAGGAGGCCTCAGCAAGGATATCCAACTTTCCTTTCTCCTCTTGCACCTTTAGGGTTTCTAGCTTTGACTTCATTTTCTTGAGCTTGGACCTTGCTATTTGACTTCTTTGGCACTAGTATTTTTCCATCCTCCTTTATAGGTCATTGTCTTTTTTAGCCTTGTCTAGGAGATTTTCAAGATGGTTGTTCACCCTCTCAAGCCAATTCTCCCTGTTTAATTGATCATTATGGCCATTTGCTCATTTAGGGTAAGCTCATTGGCTAGTTCAACTTCTTTTTGTTTTTTTGGTTCTAATGCTCTTTTTAGGCTTCTGGTCCTTGGCCTTTTCCTTGGCACTTGTTCTTCCATATCATCAAGATAACCATATTTTCCATATGCTCCATCAAGTAAGGCCTTAGCCTTTTCTGCCTCTCTTTGTGCTTTTATGAATTTCACTTCATCAATGAAGTGCTTTGTCTTTAGCTGCTTATTCTCCTGCTTGTTGAAGTTAATGAAAAATTTGGTTGTGTCAAGATTAGTTTGGAGTTATCTAATCTTGGCATCCTTCCCCTTCAGGGCTATGCTCATGTCCTCATAGTCATCTTGCTCACTTAGATCAACAAGCTCAAAATCTCGTCCTATCTCATGGAGGTCCTCCTCCTATTGTTGAATTTATATCTCTGTCATCTTTTCTTTACCTTTGTGTACCTACTTTGTTGATGAAGAAGAAAAGGCCCCTCCCACAATCTATGGGGAAAACACTTGCCTATGGCCTCTCTGATAAGTATGTGCCAGTGTGCTCAAATTTGCCCTCTTAGGTTTGATGACCTCAACTTTGCCAAGTAACCCTGCATGATCATGAAATGGTGATGATGGTGGTGAAATAGGCTAATATGATGGAGGAATAGATGTAGTGGACTGAGATGGAGGGGGTATGTCTTCATCATGATGATCAATGGGATGAGATGAAGTTGGCATATCTTGAGCATATGGAGGTTTTGGAGCAGTGAAAATATGATTGGCAATGAAAGTGTCCCATGCAATTTTCAACTGGTTAAGGTGATGGAGGACAATGATCTTGATCAGAGAGTGATGGAAAAGACTGTTCATTTGTTGCTCATACCTTTTTCCCTAAATTGTGTATGCCATTTTCTCAATGCTCCTGAACAAATAATAAGGGATATTGAGCATTCTGACTCTTGTGAAGTGCATGAGCAATTTGATATGTTATGAATAAAGTCTAGAAAATCTGTCGTCACATGTGAAGTACTTCATGATTATTTTCATCATGGGAGCATATGTACCAAGAAGGTGACTGAAAGGGGAGAACCTATTTCTCTCATTTCTATACCGAGGCTTCAAATATGACTCATAATATTGATGATCTAGGTTTTGAGCTTTAAAACACCTTTCACCCACATTAGGTATTCCAGTAGCAGCAACAATAATGTCTAAGGATACGGTGAAGGTTACACCAGCAAGGGTCACTTGATTGTCTTCAAGATTTTAAATGAAAACTCTAGTCAATACAGCATGGCTTTGGACTCTTTGTACCATCACACAAAAATCAAAACTTCCCAAATGCTTGAAGGAAGTGACTGTCATAGGTGAGGCCATTAACTCTATGGTGTTGGTAGGTTCAAACCTCAAGATTCTTCCTCCTTTGTGTGGTTTTCTTTCTTCTTGGTCTTCTTCCTGTGAAAAATATCTATTTTCTTCCTCCATCATGTGTTTTCTTTCCTCTTGCTTGAAACTCTAGGGATTAGGAAATAGGAGTGGGAATAGGGTAGGAAAAATTTAGGGAGTGGAGGAAGGGATTAGGGAACTTAGGGAAGTGATAGGAGAGTGAAATGTGTACGGGATTTAGGATTTGATATTTAATTATAGGTGTGTAGTATGGTTGCCTAGGACTTAGGGTTTAAGGGAGAATGCACTTGGGATATGGATTTAGCAACTCAGGGGTAGGGATGGAATTTATTGTGATGTGGGAAGGGTTGTAGGGTCTTAGGAATAGTTTTTAGGGGCATAGGAAAAATATAGGGTTTGCAAGGCTTTAGAATTCCCAATTTCACTTAATGAACTTCATAGCATGAATGATGACTTTGAAAGGTGTAAGGAGGGATGGACAAGGTTGTACTTACTTGATAAGAGGCTTAGAAGCCATGTACTGAAGTTTAGGAGCCTTTGTTTGCAGTTTGAGAGCTTGTGGGCAAACTTTGACTGGTGCGCAATGCCCTTATCCCGTGCATAGCGCCTTAAGCCCGTGTGCAACGCCTCAATCCCGTGTGCAACACCTTCAACTCGTGCGCAGCGCCTGCCTCTGTTTTTCTAATTTCGCCCAAAATCATGAGGAATGGTGCTTTGGGGTTTGCTCAAGCAATGATAGGAGGCAAATTGAGTTGGGTTAGATGCTAGGAAAGCCTTTATACATGAGTGAAATTGATCATTAGCTTTAAAAACCCACTTTCTAATGTTTCTCTTCTCCTTTTTGAAATGGTTGCTAATTTCCTTTCTAACTTTCTTCTTTGTAGGTGGATGATGCTAGAGCGTTGGCACTCTTCACATTTGATTTTGCTTTGGATGGATTGGCACATATTTTTCTTAGTTAACAGCCTGTGAATAGTAACAAATTACATATAATGAACATAAAATTACATAAATTGGAAAAAATATTACATCTTTGTTTTCTGAAATAAAATTACATTCTGAAATAGAACTGCTACTTGAAATAAAAATTAGAACTTAGGTAAGCATAATTACATGTTTGCCAATCCTCTTTAAATGTCAAAAGGATATTATTTTTCTCACTCTCATACTTTTTGTTGGCTTTATGCAGTGAAATGGAGTATTATTGGACCTCGAAAGAATGAAACCTAGTGACCTAATGGGACCTTGAATGAGCAGACTCCATGTGGACTTGACTGAACAAAACATGATGAAATGAGCCTTTATGGTCAATGTATGCTCGGTAAGACACATGAAGGTGGGCCAATAAATATTGATTTTTGAGAGAGAGTAGGACTTTTGACATAGGGCTACCATCAGTGAGTAAATTTTTGAATGAGGACCTAGGTGGAATGACAAAAATTTCAGAATGGGACCCTAATACGATATAAAAGAGGAGTTTTAATCACTGATGGCAATATGCAAATACTGACTCTAACAGAACAGTTATTGAACTGTTGTTGAAAGATGATGGTGGATAAACTTCATCAGGCCAAAATGCTCCATAATGCTCATTTTTTCTTGGAGAATGCAGAATGAGAATTTGATCATTTTTTCCTGGAGAACGCAGAATGGGAGACAAGCATAACCTGAAGCTATAGAGGACAAAAACAATGAAATAGACAAGTGTAATCTACGCAGGTTATCAGATTGCATTTTTTTTACTAATTATTGATTATATATTCAGTTTTAGTTTTTTATTAGCTACATTACATAAATTTATGTGTCATTTCTTAATTGAAATTAATAATAATAATAATAATAAATAAAAATATTTGTTGGAAAAGATGTGGGAGTGCATGCAACTCACGTGTCTTAAGCACACTGCTCCATACTTTCAACTCCTTGTCAAAATTCATGCCACTAGGAAAAATGAACATTTTGCAAATGGGAATTTTCTTTGAGTGCAGGTAATTTGTTTACTTCCAGTGATTTTGAAAGGATGTGATAGACAAATTATCCTATTAAAATGCAGAAATTGTAGCAAAACTTTATGCGTGAACTACAACCCGACTTATTTATCACTGGAATGGCTCATGATGTAGAGAAGAATGCCCAATGAAGGTCGAATCTCTATGGTAAATACTTCGGTCCAATTCCTTATTTCAATTTATTTATTTTAAAAATGCATGAGGACATAATCTGAACATTAATATAATAAAAAGACTTCTTTCTCATTTGGGAAGGAGTAACAAAGGATGAGATACCATTGTTTTAGGGTTTGTTTTTTAAAAGAAATATTCCCATGGAATTTTTTTGCAGCCAACTTCGAAGATATTACCCTTCCAAAGGACTTGACACTTCTAGAGGACTTGATATTTTAAGATCTTATGTTTATTGATTGTTTTGAGAATTATCTATTTGTATTTTACTATCATGATCAATATATGAACATTAAATATGTAAAGTTTGAATCCTAACTATATTTCATAAACATGGAGATTATCTATAATATTTCGTAACTGCTCAAATTGCTATAAAAGTCTCTGGGATGTTAATGGGTAATTTCAATTCTATGCTAAACAATTCATGAAGTTGAACCTAAAACTGATAGATCCAATAATATGGTTATAATGATTGTATGGAGGTGTAATAATATACCATATTGAAGTTTAGTGTATGGATATATGGAATTTTCTCCTCTTCATTCGCCCTCTATTTAGCTTCAAAGAAATGCATAATATTTAATGTATATTGACTATTTCAAGAGTTATATGTGTATTTTTTGAACTGCCATGATGATTATCTAAATATTCAATATGTAACTATTTGAATACTTGCCATATTTCATTGACATGGAGATTATATGTAATATTTCGTAACTGCGCAAACTAGTGTAAAATTTCTTCGGGTTGTTAATGGGTAATTTCAATTTTATGATAAATTGTTCATGAAGATGATATAACCAAATTCATGAAAGTAAGAAAATGGTTTGCAGACCTTAGTGTTATAGACATTTTTGGGAACTTCAACCCCAATCATAAATGTCCATAAACTGAGGGCTCCTAAGTCCCTAAAAGTGTTGCTTCACCGCCTAAAGGAACAAGGTCAGCTTATTACATCATCTCCCAGAAGTTCTCCACTAAAAACTGCTCATAAATGGTCAAAACTGGACCATACTAAAAACCCAGTGCAGAGGGTGCGATGCATATCACCTTCCCAGTGTACAAGGTGTGATGCATACTGAATGGATCCTCTGTAGGGTGCGATGGTTGGGAATGGACAAATGGCCAAGACAAAATGCGAGGTGGAAGATCATGGAATCTTCCTGAAGGTTCCCCTCTGAAACTTGCCTCTCTGTTTTCGACCAGGGATGAGTAAGAGATCACCATTCTCCAAGTGGAAGCAGGAACTATCAGAGAGAGGACATTAATCAAGACCCCAGAAGATGACTCACCTCTCTACAATCATCTATATATGGATCCCTCATCACAGAGATCCAGAGGCTGGAATCTTGTATCTTGTAGAGAAGTGTTGTTGGTTTTCTGGTGTAAATTCATAGTGTTGGGTGATCTAAGCTTTACTTGAGGTGAAGAAGGGCTTTATTTCTGGAGGATGATGTTGGGTCAGAAAATATGGTTGTAATCCTCTTGCTACTTTTGATCTTAATAAAGTTATTCAAGTTTTCCTCCATATTCTTGTATGTTTGCTTATATATGCATTTGTATGGTTAACACATATCTGGTCCTGTGTTATTTATGAATATAGATCTTTGTTCTTCGATAGTAGTATGTTGCTGTGATTCCATAAGTGCTCTTTGAAGCTGGGAGACGAAGAAGAAGCGGAGAAGCTTTATCAGGAAGGAGAGGAATCAAACAAGGAAATCAAGCGCAAGACTAAGGTTGGTCTCCTTGGTTCCAATCTTATCTATTTTAATAAAGGAAAACAAAAGTAGACTTTACTTGTTTTTTTCTAAGATAGCTACCAGTCTTAGTGGGAATAGCAGCATCCGAGTGGACACTATTCTTGGTAACAAAATGGCGACCCCGCTGGGGAGCGACTAGATTGTTTGTTATCCTATCTTTGTTTCTTTTATAAAATTACAGACGGAGCCTAAAGCCAAGCCAACTAGCCTTCGAACTGCATTTGTTATACAAATGCAAAGTTGATCAATGCTGCTTCAGTCTATCTCCGTGTTTTGTTTATGAATTAAACAATCGATCTGCAAATAGTCTAATAGCCCTAAGTGGTTGCTCTAGTAACCTCCTTAGATCAACCCTGTGATTTACATATACTGAACATCACTTACTCGACCTAGATCCCTGAATTGAATTGCAAATTGTGAGTAAAAACTCGTTTAAAGTCTCACACTGGTACCATCACACCCTTCCTTCAAGGCAATCTGTATGCATCGCACTTCCCGAGTGCAATAGGTGCGTTGCATACTGAATTCACTATGTGACAGGTGCGATGGTTAGGGAAGGTTAACTTTACCTTCAGAATTTGGTTTTTTCCTCACTATTTTCAGTCCTATTCAGGAGTTTTGCTGTTTGTGGTCAGTGTATCTCTATGAAAACGCCCTTCTCTTGCATTATTCCGCCTCCATAGTGCAAAGAACTGTAAGTGTTTTTATGTATTGTGCGCCATTTTTAGTTCTCTTTTGCAAAGAAGTAGCATAGTCAAACTGTCGTTTCTTGATCTGAAAGTGTCGTATCTATCGTTTTCAGTTTTAGAAGACAATCCCATTGTTCTTGATAGTTGATTATACAATTACTATTGTATATGATTTGAATTAGTATTTTTTATAGTTTCGAAAAGCAATTTTCATTTCGAAATCGCAAAGTGTCTCTCTTACCTTCACTTCATTTTGAAAAGAAATTTGTTGAGTATTGTCGCTTTGAAAATAATTCAAATTTTCACTTAGCTTTCTTATCGTCATTCATATATTAAGAAGGCTAAAAAAAATACATGCATGTGCATTTGAATTTAGATTGCTTGGTTTGATTTAGGACGGTGCATTTAGCGTGTGCTCTGTGCTCTTTCCTGTAAGATTCTTAACTTTCTTTCCTTAGTAGCTAGGATTTTCATTGCCAAAAGAAGATTAAACATTTGTTTATCATCTTAGACTGCGTTTTAGGAATTGTATACACATCACGCGGTGAAGGCAAATTTTTAAGCAAGATCAACTTAAAATAAATTTAATGAATCTAACAATGCTTTGGAACCTAACGCACAACATCTAGAGGTCTAGGCTAGAGACGTATTCCAGCGTCGTAAAACCTGGTAACTG